>LPNX011025473.1:191071-269436 GCA_001517045.1 Pseudotsuga menziesii | reverse complement strand
CAGAAGGCTTTGTTGTGAAAGGAAAAGAACAAAAGGTATGCAAGCTTGTCAAATCCTTGTATGGCCTAAAACAAGTGCCTCGTGCATGGTATGAAAAGTTATCCGAGCATCTTTTGAAGTTAAATTTTGAACATTTTGATCTTGATGATGCAACACTGTTTATAAAGAAAGTTGGAAGATCTGTTGTGTATCTTGTGGTGTACGTAGATGATCTTTTGATGACAGGGAACAATGAGAGCTATATAGCATCCATAAAGAAAGATCTGAAAAATATCTTTGAAATGACAGATATGGGACATCTCCACTATTACTTAGGAATTGAAGTCACTCAACATCCTAAGTACATATTCCTATCTTAGAAGAAATATGTTGGAGAACTACTAAACAAATTTTGCATGACAGAATGCAACCCTATCTCTACTCCAATGGAACAGAAAATGAAGCTCACATCAAGTGAAGGAAAATAATTTGAAGATACGACCAAGTATCGACAACTTGTAGGGAGTCTTATCTGCCTTACAACAACTAGACCAGATATTTCTTATGTTGTTGGCATACTTTCAAGGTTCATGCATAAACCTTGTGAAGGACACTGGTCAGCTGCAAAGAGGGTTCTAAGATACTTAAAGGGGACTCAAGACGTTGGACTCAAGTACTCTAAAGTGGATGAATTCAAACTTATTGGGTACTCAGACTCAGATTTTGATGGCGATAAGGAGATAGGAGTATCAACTTCTGGATACACTATGAGTCTTGGATCAGTAGCTGTCTCATGGAGATCATGCAAATAGTCAGTTCCGACAGATTCAACAACAGAAACAGAATATGTGGCTGCAGGTGAAGCAACGAAAGAAATAGTATGGCTCAGGAAGATACTTGAAGATTTGCAAGAAAAACAAGAAAACTCCACTCCATTATTGGTCGACAATACTTCTGCAATCAAGCTGGCTAAGATTCCATGATCGAACAAAACACATCAACACAAAGTATCATTTGATTCGACATCATGTAGAGGCCAAGACAGTCCATCTTTGACATTGTTCCACAAATGATCAAGTTGCAGACATCTTCACCAAAGCGCTTGGACGAGAAAAGTTTGAAAGATTCAGAAACATGCTCGGACTTACAAACACCCCTTTGGATTAAGAGGGGGATTGTTAGAATATAATCCATCGGGATTATATATTGTAAATAAATAAATAATAGTTATGTAGGAAGCTGAACAGTTACATAGGAAGGTGAAAAGGTTGATGAAGCTCAACCATTGCCTGAAATGTATAAATGAATGCATTAGCATTGGAATAATATTGAATCGGGAGTTATACCTATCAGGGACAAATTAGGTCGTCTTCATTAGAAAATATAAAAAAAATATCTATTATTTTCGTCATAAATCTTTCGGGTTCCAACTACAATGGTTTTCTTATTTTCTTTCCAAAAGAGGCATTAACTTACAAACAATGAGGAAACAAGTAGCAAGAAAATTTATTGTGACTGATTTTGTCTAAAACAATTAAACATTTATTCATATCTCATTTATTTCAATGAACAGGTTGTTCACTGATATTGAAAATCTATCAATTTAAAATAATCAAGTTCGAAAAATCCAATATTCAAAACGAAGTTTCAGTTATATGAATTTTCAGATATAAGTCTTAGTTATATGAACTTTAGTTTTAATTTATCTAGCTGATCATCAACCTAAATTGTAATTTTTGTAGTTAATATTGAACTACTTTTTCCAAGTATGTTATATATCTTTTTATCCAAACTTTTCAATAAATCAAAATGTATTTTTTTGGAGAAAAAATAAACATAAAAGAAATATGCTTATCAATTGAAACCTATTTTTCACAAAGACTTTTCCAAAAAAAAAAAAAAATTGAAAATGGACCACTAAAATCCCATCACTCATTAAGGATATTTTGATGAAGAATGAACCCAATGAATGGAAAGATATTGCGTCGTTACCTTCCAAATTCATTGTTCCATCCTATACATGGGCCCTAACTTCTTTCTCAACTGATAAGAATTTTCCTTTCTAGTTGCTTTCATCAAGTGAACTACTTTTAGACATGACAATATCATAGTGGTATCATCCTTGCTACTTTGATAGAAAAAACAATGTTGATGGCCACATCCTTCACGAATACTTTAAGAAGCTGAAAGTGGTAAATGAGAATTCATGAAACATTACAAACATTGGAAAACTGGCAGATAGGGTTTTTTTATTGGAAAATATATTTTTAAAGATACAAAGATATGGGTAATATGGGGTTTTTAACAAATGGGCGTTGGATCATGGGATCTCTTGAACCTATTAGTACACAACATGAAGTTCACTAAAGTCATAGTGTGGGGATCAAAATATTTAGTTGGGGTGTTTCTTGGTTTCCAAGCACTAAAAGTTGTTAATAATCCCACCACGAGGAAGCTTCCCGCCACTTGGTGCTCATGTGGTGTGTTGAGCTGCAAATGGATTTTTTCATATTTCTTTATGAGGTTTTTCCCCCTCTCATTTGGTTCTTGTAACAATCCTAACCTTAGTTACCAATACAAATCAGATTTGTGTTGCATAAAATATTTGTCGTTGTCTCCATATATTACAATAAATTGTGTTGTTTGGTTTAGTGAAATCATCGTTTCTCACTTCTTCTGTTAACCTGATGCCACTTTGGAGAATGATCTTTACTTATCAAATCCTAACAAGTAGCTTGTGTATTATTACTTGTGCTAATGACAAAACTATAAACGTTTGGCATATGAAAGTCTATATTTTGGCAACGTTGTTGAGCTTCAACATTTCAAGTTGATATAGTTGATTGTGCAACATGTATGTGATGATGGTAGTGGTTCAAGGATGTATACTTTTGAAGGCCATAAAACACATGTCTATTTTGTATTCCCTTGCTACAAATAAACCATTCAGGAATAATGATTTCGCATGCTATATTTGTGGTTAACTCTTTTCATGTATCATTTTATTTTCTCAACAAATATTGATGCAAACATAAAGGCTTGGTTATATTATTTTATAGGTTCAAGGGTTGGTTACGATGTTCATAGTCATTGGTTCACTACAATGGATTATATTCATTTGTTCTCTTGTTTCGATTGTTTATTAGCACCATGCATTTCCTCTTCTCAGTAATTGGCAAACAATTTTCAGCTACAGGTAATGTTTTTTAAGTTTTTTGCATTACTCCTGTCAATATATTTCTGAGTAGAAAAGGTGAATGCAATTTTCAATTTCCAAGTTTTATCATGATCATATGTTCAACATATTTATTCATAGGTTATCCCATCATACCTTCAAAATATTATTCCATCTTCCATTTGTGGTAGATTTCAAGTTTTGAACCAACATTTATCCTCTACATTGTTCCATGACAAAAAAACATGCAGGTGTTGCTAGAATTATTTTCCATGCACAACAAAAGAATTGGTTTTCCTATCTTCCATTGAACTTACATAAAAAATTAACATTCACATCAATAAACATTTGCATACTTCATATGCATTATCAGTTTCAAATTGCATTTGAAATGTATTTTGTCAAAAAGAATTATTTGATTATTATGTGTTTTTTCTGCAGCTTCTCCAATCGACTATGCAGAACTATATCCATGTCAAATGCAACATTTTTTCTCAATAGAACATTCAAAGAAAAATTGGGAATTTGTAAAAGGGAAAGGATTGTTTCCCTTTCACAAGACAATGATATAGCATTAATGTATCTAAACTCTTGATGCTAGCTTGAAATTCTTCCTAAATCAATTCTAATACCTATCTTATGAAAATCTATAATATATTCTTTTTTCTATATAGATTTGTTATATGCTGACATTTTTATTATTCTTTATACTTATTATTAAATGCATTTTCCTATTTTTCTATGTACTATTGTTTGCATGAAATATATTTTCCTTAATACTAATATAAAACAAATTCTTATTATCTTAACCTTACTTTTCATTTTCCATATGTTTATCCTCTCGGACATCGGTGTTCCTTTGCACCTCCTAGTGCAAATGCTAGTTTTAACTTTTCTAGATATGGATACCAAAAACAATTTCTTGTGATATCGGTATTTTCACTATATATATTTTTCACTTGTTCATTTAACCTTAATATGATGATTTGTATGATAGATTATTGATGCACTGATGTTTTATAATTTCACTTCTTTTGATGAAAGATAATGTTGATGTTATCATTATTATATTTTAAATTTATATATATTGGAAGTTGTTGATGATATTTTCATGGAAAATTTATATATATGTTGATATTACTACTTTGGATAAATATTGTTCGTTTCTATTAAATTTCTTCATAAATGCTATGCAATTTAATTTCAATACTAATATCTACAATTAAGTTGAATGTTTCATTATGCTATTTCAGATATACAAAGTAAATGATATATGAGAACTATTGAAATTAATGAATAATTATAATAATTTCATATAATAAATATATTAGCACACAATTAGGTATGGTTGTAGGTTTTAAATAGCAATTCTAATGTGGTGATAATAAGGAAGAAAGCCGAGAGCTAAAATGGAAGCCCACTATGTACTAGATTTATAAGCAACATTGGATACAAAACTTGGCACTAAGTTGGAAGTTATTTTTAATGTTGGTTTGGATGCCAAAGTAGAAGCTAAATTAGTGGCCAAAAAAGGAGAAAAATTGGATGCTAAATGAGAAGCTAAATGAGGATCTCATGAGGAAGCAAACTAAGAAGAAAGCCAAGGAGCTAAATGGGAAGCAAAATGTGGCGCTAGCGTGGGAGTAAATTGGGTGCTAAAGTAGTAGAAAAACATGGTGCTAATGTGGGCATAAATATGGATGTGAAACTAGGAATTAGCAATGATGCAACACTTGGCACTAATGATGAAGCCAAACGTGGCGTTGATATGGTAGAAAAATAAGACGTTACTTTGGATGCAAAACATGATGCTATATAAGAAGAAAAATATGGTGCAATAATAGAAGAAATATTTGGCACCATTTTGGTAGCAAAACACGATGCAAAAAAAAGGAAGAAAAAATTGGTGCAAATTTGAAAGAAAAAATTGACACATATTTGGATGTAAGACATGGTGCAAAATGCGATGCTAAAGTGGTAGCAAAAAAGGATGTAATATTGGATGCTAATTTGGATGCAAATATGGTGTGAACATAGATGAAAAATTAGATGCTAAAATGGTGCTATTAAGGATGGAAATATTGCGTTAATTGTGATATCATTTAGGAAGAAAAAACATACGCACTCTAGGAAGAAAAATAGGATGTTATTTAGGAAGCAATCCTCGACGTTGTTTAGGAGGAAAAGTTGGACGTTATTTTGGAAGAAAAAAATAGGTGCTATTTTGGATGTCATAAAGGATGCTATCTAGGAAGCTAACAAAGGAGTTTTTTGAGATGCTTTAAGTTTTGTCCATCACGTGTCCCATTTAGCATCTAATTTGACCACTCAATGTAAAAAAAAATTACACTAAAAAGGGACAGTAATTCCATGATTTTTTGTAGTGCCACATTTGGGGACTTTGAAAACATTCCCATCTCAAATTCATAGATTTTTTTATTACCTTTATCTTTATGACCTTCCTCAGGCGATTCTGAAATATGCTCCAGTTCTTTTTCAATTTCCTCGAGGGTTTGATCGACTGTGTGATGTTCTATGGTTTTATCCACTGTGTGATGTTCTATATCTGCAACTTGTGGATCTTCATCACTCAAATAATATTCCAAAATATTTACTACATCCTTTCAAAATTTGGAATCAAGAAAAACTTTCATATTCATCCTTAGTTTATGTTTGGGCCTAGTCCTTTTTCTCCAATTTCTTCCCCAAAACTCTTAAACATGAGTATCTACACTTTTTGTACTAGAATAAAGTTCCTAAATCATACCACCTTTCTCTTCTGCAACCTTGGGAGTATCTAGAGAAATGATGTTTTCACTTTTTAATTCGAGGAACACTTTGTTTTGTGCCTCTTTTTGCAAGGGTTCCAAAACAGGTTTATCATTTACATTTGACTCATTCTATGGTTGATTATTTTTTGTTCAACCTTCCTTTTCTTCCCACTTGAATTTTAACCCCTAGTTTTCTTCTCTATTTCTTCACCATCAACCTAGACATTGCTATCATTTTGAGTTTCGGGTGTCTCTTGTTAAAAACCTAACCAAAACAAAAAGTACTTCCAAGATCGATCATGCTTCTTTAACTCAATCACTATTAACAATTTAACTAGCCTGTGGTGAAAAACAGAATGACTAATGTGGTTGGGATGATTTTTTACCCTTGTAGCCATCTTCTAAAGGATTTTAAACAATTAATAGGGTAAATTCAACCTAGATTGTCCATTTAGATGAAAAATAAACCTTAAATGATACTTGAAAACAATAAAAAATTGGACTTCACAGGTAATGTAACGATGTACAATGCTTACCACATCCCTCCACTCCTTCTTGACATTATTAAGATGAATAAACCTACTCCAATATAGCTTTCCTTAACCAGGCAACAGATACAGGCTTAAATCAACCTCAAATAAATTCTTCTTGAACCATCGTTCACCTTCGATGGGAAACCCTGTTGCCTATGCAATCAAACCCTTGTTTAACTTGAAGTCTAAGGTTTGAAAATTTACAGATGAATTTGTGTAGTTCTTGGAAAAATATTTAGTTAATTCCACATTATAACCACTAACTTTTTCAAATAAAGAGAACCATCCCATGTCCACTAGATTTTTAGCACATTGGGAAAATTCTTTGGCCCATTTCAAATTCACTGGTTCGAACTTGCAAAGCTTTCCAGATATCTTCTTCATTTTGACAGCTATCAAACCTTGCTAGATCATATACCTATTCAACAACATGACTTTAAGTTTGAACAAATGTTTTGATATGGAATAGATAACCAAAACCAAGAAATTGGGTCACATTAAATGAGAAGGTGAGGATAAATTGAATTCAATGCATCAGGTTCAATGAACTTCATCATATTTGGGAAAACTAGTACATAAGATCTATTAGTAATTATGAATAGACGCTTTTCCATTCAAAATTCGCCCAATCTAGAACAAGTGTCAAACCCTTATTTCAATGACTTGACAATCCGGCAGTGCCAACCTGCAAAATCTTTATGTGTTTTGTTGTCGAAATGTACTATGGTAATCATAAGGCACAAAATTTCAACATTGCATTTATTTGGCATATAACATAATATTTATAAAGACCTTATGGAATAATTAATGAATATGAGCCATATTTTATCTCATTTACCCTAAAAATGCATAAAGGAAGCAACAAAATTAGTAGGAATGTAATGAATTATAGCCTAAGGAACATAACTACATTCAAACAAAAAATATATTCTAATAAAACCTAAGGTAAAACTAGGAAACAACTCTAGTGCTAACATTATCCTAAGAAACCACAAGGCCAAGTCAATGAAATTCGGGCAAATTAAGCAAGGATCAGAGGGATATCATCAATCAAACATCACCTTAATTTTTTATTTGGGACTTTGAATTCAAAGAAAAGAACATTAATCGATAAAAATGTGAATATAGTGGAACATTAAGGACATGTCAAATGATGTGGCACACTAAGGACATAGAAATATATTAAGAGTTCAATGTGGTATGTTTGAGTGCCATTTTTTGGTGTTAATGTTTTGAGTAATAATGGAGATTCTTGAACTTTAAAACTTTTATCAATGATATGTTGAGGACATGTAACAATTAGCAATTCAATCACACACAATAATTCATCCACAACACAAGATGTACCTTGGGGAAAATCCTCATAATAGAGAGGATCAAAACCCTAGCAATTCTTCAAAGTATAATAGATAGATCACAGATAATGACTTTTACAACATAAGTAGATTTCCTGATAAGAGAGAATATGGAGCAATAAAGAAGAGTGATATGTTGTCACAACTGTTATGAACTTTCCATATTCCTAGAATATTAATAACAAGACATAATGACTACCATGCAAACCCTAGAGAATGGTTTCATGATATTAGACACACATGCTTTACAATTTCAAATTTCCTTTTTGGAATAAAAAATTCATGCATTGAATCTCTATCACGCACAACAAATGCACAATACCTTCAATCATGGATATTAACTAGTAGTTTACTGACATTGGAGTGAAATCAATCTCTAATTGGATACTGATCACTTAGTTAAAAGGATAACATAACTGTCATAGTGCAATAACTCGAGTGTTGCATGAAACACACTTTCTTAACTGAAGTGTCTCCCTTTGATTAACTTAAGTGTCTTATGTTAGTCTAACTAAAGTGTAAACACTTTAGTTAACTATTCCATCTTTCTTTAATCACATAGTTAATCATTATTAACTTAATCTTGATTATTGATGAACATTGATTTTTTTCTTTACTTAACTAGATGTTGATCATTAATAGTTCAATTGATGCTTTAACTAAAGCACTGATTGAGGAATTCATATTTAACTAAAGATTTATAACTTGAGTTCACTTCAAATTCTCTTTCTCTCATAATATATTTATTGCTTATCTCTATATCTTATTGCATGGTATATGTTTAATCATCTATCATATCATATTATACTCAGAATACTTGTCACACATATTGATGATCATATATATTACCACGGACCATATAGTCATATGATAAAGTAATTCACACTAGAGGTGATCAGTCTCTAGAGGAAACTTAATAGATTTATCAAACTTGAATGACCATGGTTAGCAATATATCACATAGTATAACCACTTTACCAAGTAAATTATGCCACCTCAATAAATAAGGATATTGGTAGGACTTGTTATTACTCACAAGTCTATTATCTTGATATTACTCACAAGACTCAACTTGATATTAATCACAAGATCATCTTCATATCTTGGATTTCCATCTCACAGGGTATCATCTATGATAATAATTGACTTGATATTACTCACAAGTCCAACTTGAAATTACACACAAGTCTACATTCTTGATATTACTCACAAGACTTTAGTACTAAAATCCCACCTCAATACATGAGGATATTTGTAGGACTTGATATTACTCACAAGTCTAGAGAATGACTCCTGATACTATACAATCAACACTCCCTCTCAAGGAGGGAGGCATTCTGTGATTTACCACGAATTTCCAACCATACCAAGCTTATCTCAGAAGTAACTCAACTTCCTCACTAACAATTTCTTGTACACAAATTTGCAATCTTCTCATCAGTAGCTATGTACTATTAGCATGAATATTTCACCTTCTGCAGAGAGTAAGGTGTTCCACTGGTCTGAATGGTTCAGATTCAGAACAAATGAACGACAAAGGTTGAAGACCCTCCCTGGATGCCGTAGATACCTATAATGTGATGCTTCGATAGTAACCCTATGTACCTGCAATTAGATTAAAAACGCAAACACATCAAAGCTACCAGAATATAATCTACTGATCCATGTTAGTGACTAAGGAATCTAACAACATATACATGTGAAATCAAACAACAACAGTAATGTGGGACAGAAATCAGCTTTGCATTAAGATAAAATGGAGAAGTTTACAACCAATTAAGCCTTAGTGTTGACATCCATCTCCATGAAACCAAACACTCTCATCCCCATAAGCTCCAAATTTTGCTCTCTATGCACTCCAATGGCTTGGGCCAAGTAATCAATCCAACATCATAACAATACCTTAAGAGTTCTCCCCACAACCATGGACATGAGCTTGTATTTATAAGGCTCAATGGATAGGAATGGTTGAGAGATTTGTGGATGAGGTGGCCTCTAAGATCCTAGGATGGGGGATCTCGAGCTCAACTGACCCACAATGATAGGGATAAGGGAGGACATGAGGATCATGATATAGAATCCTCGAGAAACTTCTATTTTCCCCCTTTTACCTAGGGTACCGCGTTTCTCCTCTTATGATAGAGCGGTTCAGGTAAGAACCGCTTATGGACCAAGGGCAACAGGCGGTGGCACTGCTTATGGAAAACAGTAGAAAGGTAGTACGAGCAAGGAACCACTCATGGCTAATAGGGAAAATGCGGTGCTGAGCATTTTTACGTAGAATTGACAGACAGCATGGGTTTCCACTCCAAGTGCTGGGATTAAGGGCAAGTAGGTATGTCAAAGGTCTTATCACATGATGATGAAAGGATTTTGGTATAATAGGATGCCCACCAAAGCATGAGTCTTAGAGGGATACGATAAATGAGAGCTTTGAGAGAACAAGTCATCGCTACGAGGTGAAAATGTCAGCTCGATCGGATCATGTTGGCAAGTAGGCATCTGTAGTGCATCAGTATGTTGACTCATAGACACAAGTAACCAACTCATGGCTGTAGACCAATACAAGGCAGATCTAGGAGAGGAATTAACAAGCATGGCTACTAGAATACAACATAGATCCATGTGATAGAGGACTCAAACTTGGACATAGCATACAATGTAGATTTATGTCATACAGATGCAAATTTGAGCATAGCCACAACCATACAAATGTGGATCCATGCTAGATATACACAACTCCATCGCAACCTGGGGAAAGCAATGAACGCTTTAAACAAATACCCAGGGTCTTCGTCTCGTCTTTCACAAAGTACGATTCTATCCATGTGATTACAATGATCTAAAGTCGAACATGGTAGAAACCACTTGATTACCGACCAATGATGTGAAATGCTAACAACTGTGAGGGAGTTCACCATTAATGTCAATGATTCCCAAGGTACTCTAGTACAATCTACTGAGTGTGAATAGATGTCTTGATGTCGAACACCTAGTCAATTCTATTGATCAAAGGTCCATGATGTGAACCTATGTCGAGAGCGAGAGAATCTATCATTAAGGCATACAAATCTCAAGGTACCAAATATTGTTTCTAAGACTATTTCCCGGATGATGAGCTGATGTCGACAGGAATAGTCTTGTTGAAGGAGGGCCATGATGAGTCCCACATCGATGACACGAAACTCGGAACATAATTCTAGAATGATGTGAATGTAGTAACCATAATATTGACTAAAAAATACTGATGCAAAAGACTGTGTAGACTGCAGAGGTAAAACTTCTTCAAATCCCCTTTGAACATCGAGCAGCATGACAAAAAGACTTGGCAGCATGACTGAACGAGACAAACACACCGTGCGATAGTGGACAATGCATTCTTTTGAAAAACGCAAAGGAGTGACATGACTCATGAAAGTGGATCGTTGCGGAGATCAGCTAAATACCCAATTGACTGACATGATGTGCAGACAAGTTCCATGTTCAAAGGTAACGACAAACAACTCCCATTATTTGCAATATGATTCCCTTCCCATTTCCCCCATTATGGTCGATGAGTGCCTCTTTTTGGTTTTATGAGTTCAAAGAGGGTAACAAACACTCGATATAGCTTGTCAGAAGACAAGTCCAGATTCATATGTTTTACGAACCTGAGAGAGGAGGGGTTCATTCCCAAAATAGGTCTCTTAATGTTTAATTTAACGGGTCCACTGAAAGAAAACTTGTTTCATGCATGTTTAGAGAGTCTGAACGAATACAGAAGAACACTCCACAGGGGTCCTTTTTCATATGATTTAGTCCCTAAGGCCTGAAAAAGTATAAAATCATACCTTAGGGAACTCTTCCAGTCATGATCAGGTGGAGTGTTCCTTTTTCATAAATAGTCCTATCCGAACCCAAAAAGAGATAACCTACCGTCGGACGGACGAATCTTAAAATACTTTAATGAGCGTGAAGAATACAAGATCACTCGACGATCTTTTCGTATTTAGGGAGCCTAAAAAGAGTTTAAAGAGAACTCCATGAGGTTTCTTTACACAATGTCACTTTTTACGAGCCTGGAAAGAATCAGAAATGGACTCGACAATCTTTTCGTGTTTAAGGAGCCTGAAAAGGAGGTGAAAATAAGACTCCATGACGCTTCTTTACATAATGTCAATCTTTTACGAGCCTGGGAAGAAACTAAAATGGACTCGGACCTTTGATACTAGGTTTAAAGAGCATGACCAAAGTGTCATATTAAACGCTCATTGACCTTTTCCGTTTTATGAAAGTGCGAAAAATCCATAAACAAACTTCCAAAGCTTATTTCTATGGTTCTCTTATCCTGCAATCGACTCAGAAACAAGTGTTAAATGCATTTATAACTAGAATTAAGGGATTATGACAGATAAACGTTGACTGAAATATTATTTTATATCAAAACTATAGTATGTCAGACCCAAAAATGCCTATATAAGTCATGTAAATAGTAAAAAATCAAATCATTTCACTATTTACCCATAGCGGAGAGCATTTGGAGAACTTTCTTAGCTAGATCTTCAGCAGCTGATACCGAGAGTTCCCACCGTCCGTTTTGAGCACCGTCAGTTGCAGGTAATAGCTAAAACCCTACTCTTTCATTTTATAGCATTTATTTTGAGTTTTGATGGTTTTTTGGGCTCATATGGCAAGCCCTAAAACCTTAAAAGAGGGCACCGTGCCTACCCCTTGCAGGATATGCAGTACCTCTCGAGAACCATGCCTATAACATAGTTGACAGGCGATGCCACCACTTGTCTCCAATGGTGCACAGGAGGTGCCAGCTATGGATATTTTAAACTAATAGCATGAAAAATATAAAGTCATTCTTTTGATTTTTAATGATTAGGGATGATTCTAATGCATGCTATGATTGTTTTTGACAGGTCTTGGTTGCTCAAAACATGGTGATATGGAAAGAAAGATCACATGACAATGATGATGCTTTTACCCAGAGAAATGCGAGTTGTATAGCCATATTACAGGATTGTGGGCTCCTGGAGTTCTTCCGGACTCCAAGCATGGTGTCACACGAGCGGTTACTGGAGCACATGCTGTGAATGTGGAATTTGGATCAGTAGTACTTCGAGGTGGGGGCCCATATTCTTACAGTGGAAGTAGAGGATATCTACTTCTTGACTGGTCTCTCAAGACGGGGTGCCCCCATCTCACTGACAGGTTCCCGTGGAGGGGATATTACCACTCGAGAGCTTATATATCGTCACTGTGATCTAGGGACGAGGACATCGGGGAAGAAAATCCCCATCAAAGTAGTGACAGATGGGCCTCTACAGACCGTCCTATTTACTATATAGAGGGTGGCTGGGAGTCAGGGTGTGCACCAAGATTCTAGGGCACACATGTTGTATGCCATAGAGGCCATGGCACCCATGGTATTCAACTGTGTGGAAGCCATGATTCCAATATTCAAAGATCAGCTAACTAAGTGTCGGCAGGGAGAGCTAAAGCAGTTTGGCTTTGGTTCAATTTTAGCCTGCTTCTTCTTCGAGCGGGTACCACAGATGAGACCTCAGGTTGTATTTCGGAGTTTGAGAGCGTGGGACCCCCATATGTTGAGGTGGGTCCAGGTCATGGCTCGTACATGAGTAGGTAGGGGAAGGGTGAAGTTCAATGACCCATTCTTTAGATGGCTCCGAGATCACATCCTCATGGTTGAGGATTATGCTTACACATGTACGGACTTCACTGGAGATATTGACGTACCACTCCCACCTGGCGGATAGTGGGGCGACATCAGTAAGAAGTAAGAAACCCTAAAATGGATGAAATGTTTTTATGTTTTTTAATGTTTTATATTTTTTATGTTAAGTGACGAGACCTGTATATTCTCATGCAGATGTTGGAGCAGTGCGACATAGAGGAGATTCTCCGTTGGATAGGCGAGCTAGAGCCCGCTTTGTAGGGTGATGATATCACTGGGGAGCTAGAGGAAAACTTGGAGAGGTTGACCTTGGATATCCCAGATGCTGCCATTGATGACCTCCCAATGAGATATCAAAGATCCACAGTGGGAGTACTGATTCGATTCAGTAGGCTGCTACGTAGAGTAGCTCGAGCAGTGATGTGCTATCACGAGCACCACTAGTGTATGAGATATGTACTGAAAGCTGACAGCTTCAGGATTTTGTATGATGATTTTTTCCTGAAAGCCTATGTGCTTCAGATGAGGTCTCGGGACCTATTTTTTGTAAACTTTTTCATATATATATATATATAGAATTTTACCTGGTGTTTATATGTCTCAAATAGTCAATGTATTTTGCATGAGTTTTATGTGTCTTTAAATGTTTATTTACAATGTACCATGTTTGATTTCAATGTCATGAATGGGCAATATGCCAATCTAGGATGTAATTAGCCAATGAGTCAGCAACTGCATTATGTTCCCTGGGGATATGGCTATAAGTGATGGTTTCAAATGATCTTTCTAGAAAATGTACTCTCCGAAAGAGGCGGAGGAGCATGGTGTTTCTAATGGTGTAAACATGGTTTAAATGGAAAACCACGAGTTGTGAGTCCATCAAGACTACTAGATCATGAAAATATTGGGAGGTAGCTTCAGTCAGAAGGCCGATGAATGCTTCATACTCAACAATGTTATTAGTAGCCGGACCTATACAAACCGCTCCTGAACTAACCAAATCTTCAGCTAGGGAATAGATGACCCAAGCAGCTGAGGTGAGATTCAAGGTGTGGCATCAAGCACCATCAGTAAAGCCGTAGAAAGCCATCTGCATGACCAAAACATGGTATAAACAGATGCAAACACTAAACTCAAAACCATATTGAAAATACTAAAAGCACACTGAAAGTCAATTAATATACATATATACAAGATACTATCCAAGAAAGACCTAGGCATAGTACCTTTTCAGGTACAACCCATTGCGAGGTTTCCCCAAAGGGATTCCATCATAATCAACAAGCTCATAGGCTCCTTTCTCTAAAACCTTAGAAATGATGAAAGGTCTGTATCACATGGACTCGAACTTACCCTTCCCTAGTTTTTCATATCTCTGATCATAAGTCAAGACTAGGTCACCCTCGTTAAAGACACGAGGTTGGATGGATTTATCATACTGTGCCTTGATGTGTTTCTTGTGTGCCTCATTAGCCAAGGAAACATCTCTCCGAGTCTCATCAAGGTTATTTAAGTACAAAAATATTTCTTCCTTTGTGAAAGTGTCTGGGAGAAGTTCGATGACATGTTGTAAAGATGGAATCTGACATTGAATCGGTAAGATAGCTTCAAGTCCATAGACAAGCTGGAATGGAGTGAAACCAGTGGCTGTTTTCACTGAAGTTCGATAAGCCCAAAGAGCGGAGAAAAGAACGTGGTGCCAATTGGATTTATGATCTCCAACCATCCAATGAAGCATAGTTTTCAAAACTTTGTTAATGGCCTCTACCTGACCATTAGCTTGTGGATAATACAGCATAGAGTTTTCATGGAGAAAACCTAGCTTGGCACTTAGTTCCTCCATCATTTGATTACGGAAATGGGATCCGTGATCAGTAATGATGGACTGCTAGACCCCAAATCTAGCTATGATATGATTGAATAAGAAGAGAGCGGTAGTATTACCATATTCTGCGTATGTAGGCATGGCCTCAGCCCATTTTGTGAAATAATCAACAGCTACGATGATGTAACCATGCCCCCCGGCTGAGGTAGGATTAAAATGCATGAAGTCAATCACCCATTTAGTGAATGGGCCAACAACAATGATGGAGTGTAGCAGAGCAGGATGGGTGTGCTTTTTAGGATAAAAGTGTTGACAAGGTGGGAATTTCTTAACAGCCTCATGGCAGTCTTTGAAAATAGAAGGCCAGAAATAGCCAACGCAGAGGATTTTTTGGGCTGTAGCCATCCCAGATAAATGACTGCCACATGCTCCAGAGTGGCAATCATTCAACACATGTTCAGCCTCCTCATGGGTGAGGCATCATCGAAGAATTGAGTCAATCCCACATCTATACAAGGTTTCATTCAGGATGAGATAGTATTTCACGTGGTGACTGATACGGTGGCGGTCATCGTGGGATAAATGCGGCTGAAATCATTGTGTTTGGAGCTAAATAATCAAATCTCCATACCAAGGATCGGTAGTGCTAATCAAGAACAAGAATTCATCCAGGAATGAATCATTGGGCTTAGATTCTGTCGAAGCACAGGGAAGATCACACATAAGCTCGGTAAAGACAAAATATTTCTTTGATGTGGCTTTGGAAAATTCCAGATCAAAGTCCTGAAGTATGACTATCCAGCGAGAGTACTTTCCCCGAGCACCTGACGAGTCAGGATGTAATATATCAGGTTCTGGTCTGCCAATACAGTGGTAGTGCGGAGCAGAATGTAGTGATGAAACTTTTGTATAGCAATGACCGTGGCCAATGCTAACTTTTCCACACATGAATAATGAGTTTTAGAATCCATGAGATTCTTACTAGCATAATAAATCACGTGCTCCTGACCATGGAGATTTTCCTGCACTAAAACCATAGCAATGGTAGTAGCGGAGGCAACAATATACAAGAGAAATTCCTTTGAATAATCTGGGGGGTGTATCATGGGTGAATGAGTCAGAGCATGCTTAAGATTTTCAATGGCACGTTGGGCCTGGTCATCCTTGAAGAATGGAGTGTTCTTCTTAAGGAGATGCATATAACCGTGCATTTTCTCTATGAAATTGCACACGAAATGATGGAGAAAGTTTGCCTTCCCTTGCAAACTTTGGAGTTCAAGGAGATTAGTTGGGGCTGGTTGATCTAGAATGCTGGCAATTTTCAAAGGATCGATCCAGATGCCATCTTTGGATACCACAAAACCTAGCAGACATCTTGTCTCAACGTAAAAAACACATTTATGCGGATTGAGATGTATATTATAATGACGGCATCTTAGGAATATCTCTCTAAGATGACCAGGGTGGTCCTCCCGTCGCTATGAATGAGCAAGGAGGTTGTCAAGGTACGGTTCAACTATATGTTTAATATCATGAAATGCATAGGACATCGCACACTAGAACGTGGCTCCAGCATTTTTCAAGCCAAAAGGTAACTTCTTATATGCAAAGGTTCCCCATGGGAAAATGAATGTTGTCTTGTGTTGATCGGAGGGTAATATCTCAATTTGATTATAGCCAAAGAAGCCATCCATGAATGAAAAGATGACACTTCCAGCATAGTTGTCGATAATCTGATCAATGTGCGGAGTAGAAAAGTTGTCCTTGGGACAAGATTTATTCAAATCCCTAAAGTTGATACAGACTCTAATGGTGCCTTGCTTTTTATTGACAGGGACAACGTTCGATACCCATTCCATCAGGGGTACAGGATAAATAAACCCGGCTTTGAGAAGTTTCTCAATTTTAGCTTTAATAGCTGCAGCCTTGTGAGGACGGACTTGCCTTAGTTTTTTCCTAACAGGTTTAGCCATGTGATAGGTTTTAATCTCATGGAAAACAATGGATGGGTCAATCCCCAACATCTCTTCATAGGACCAGGAAAAAATATAACGAAATTCTTTGAACAATGCCTTATAGGCTTCAGATTCATCTGTCGAGTAGTTCTTCCCAACATGAACATGCTCGATAGTATCAGGCTTGGCTGATATGTCAATCGGATTCGTCTGAGTAATGTTGCAAAGGTTTCCTTCAGAATCTGTATCTTGCAACAATATAGGACTTTGGGGTACATTGACAATATCAGTAGGAAACAAGGATGCAAAATCATGGCTAACCGAATTGGTGTTGGGGAGGAACATGGATCTATGATGGTGATCCTCCCAAATGGGCTCATCCATATTCATGATCTCCATAATGGACTCATCAGAAGCAAAAGTCTCAGAGAGATAATCTAGAATAGGAAGAGAAGGTTCTAACCAGTACGGTAAATGGTAAGGATCCGAAGCCACTAGATGAAGGTCATTAGTGTGATCATTGGAAAAGGTTTGAATAGCATCATACAGTGCTTCGTGTGAACTCAATGAGGTGGACTCAACAACATGTTTACCCTTAGGCTCATAATCAAATGAGGCGATCATATGGTCTGTCGCGGTATCCATGCTAGGAGGAGTGGATGGAAAAATCCCCATAAGGGATGAATCCGTCAACATGCCTACCCCAATCAACTGGTAAGGAGGAGGGGACTCGCCTAACATGGGGATGTTATTAGCCATGGAGGTAGTAACATCTAGCATACAGAAATCAAGCTGATCAATAGTAACAATTCTCCCTAGATGCGGAAATTGGACTGTTCGAAATACTGTTGAGGTGACAGCAGTCATGGCATAGAACCAATTTCTTCCTAGAAGGAGGTTGTAATCTAAGGGGGCATCTATCACTTCTACTTGAATGGAAACGTTTTTTCCCCCTAGCTCAACCACTAGGGCTGATATGAGACCATGGGGTTGGAAACCCCTTCTGTTAAATGCTTTAAGGGTCGTAGGTGATGTTACAAGCTCGGGAGAGCTGAGAGCCTTCCAACAAGACAGAGACAAAACCAAGGTTGAAGCTCCTTCATTTAGTACCATTCGAAAAAACTTATTTCAAACTACTTTCGTAATGATCTGAAAAGCAAGTTTATGCGGTAACGTAGACTTATAGTTCTCAATATTGAAATGAATCAAGTTAGTATTATCCGGGCCTAAAGCTCCTATTGTTGTTAACAAGTTTTTGTGTTGTGCAGGGAAACATTGGAGTACTTCTAAGGTAGACATGGCATAAGGTGCCTGAGTGAGATCTTCAACTACATTATAAAATTGAGCTGCTCGGGCATTAGGGTTAAATAATGCCTTCCAAAGAGTACTCTTAGGTGGATGCAAAATTATGTTGAGAGTAGGATTCTCGATAGATAAAAGGACAGTAGACGAGGATTCAGGAGAACTAGTAGAGGGAGCTTTCCCTGAAGAAGAATGATCTTCTTTTTTATCTGTGGATTTGTCATAATTATGACTTCAAGTTTGCAGATTGATGGTATCTGAGGACATCATACACATTTCCTCTGACGAACTAGAGTTACCCTGATTAGACATGTGGTCTATCAGTTGTTGTTGAGAGGGAAAATAATCCGTAAGTACTGCGGGTGCAGGATTGGACTTCAGAAACTAGGAGATTTCATGCCAATAAGGACACTTGTTTGAAAAATGGTCACCTACGCATAGTAGATAGGGATATTTTCCCTTTCTTTTCCCTTTATTGTTATCACTGTTGCTTGGTCTTGGAGTCTCCTATTGGTTTCTAGGTTTTTTATTTCTATTTTTACCTTTCTTTTTATTATTACCTGAGATTTGAGTACTTTGAATAGAGTTGACCTCAGTGGAAACCTTAGGAGTCAAACAAGTAGGGGTGGTAGTTTGGGGTTGCTTGGCAAGTTTTGATGCTGACGGGGACTAGATTGAACCAACAATCCCATCAATAGGTACTTCTACTGGTGGCTTGGTGGGATCGGTGCTTGGGAGAGGAGCTTGAGGAATCAAGCCATAAAGGGTTCCAGACTAGGAATAGACCAATTCTAGATACTAGGCTCGACTAATAGCCTTCTCTTCAATAACGGCACCGCCCATAGCCACATCTTGGGAAATAGGAGGCAATAAGGATTTGGTAAACCAATCAGCTAATAACTGATTCGGAATAGGGGCCTTAATAAGCCTTCCCTTCCTTCTCCACCCATGAATATGATTGGATATGTGGGTGGAGGTGTTTTATCACAGAGAATTTAAAAGATCAGTGCCCGTTTCATAATGAATAGGGAGCTGAAAGTGTGTAAGAAACACGGTTGCCAATGAGCCAAAATCCACAAACAAATGTTGTCGGAGTTCAATGTAACACTTTGCGGCTATACCGGTCAAAGTTCACTGAAATATTTGTAACCGAACGGAGTCATCCATGAGGGATTTTGAAGAACACCACAAATAGAATGTCATAACATGGTTCTTTGGATCATCTCCCTGCTTCCCGTCAAACTTCGGGATATTTGATGGTAACTTTACCGGAATAGGAGGCCATGAGGGATTGTGTCAAATGGGGTCATTAATCAACTTGGACAAATCTGGTAAGTCCAAAGTTTCTAGGAAAGGTAACTGCCAGTTGGGTTGCACATATTGGTAATATTGATATGGCATATAATTACTAGTAGGACCATAACTGGACTGAAAGACAAGTTGTTGTGACGAATAACTACTGGTAAATCTACCCGCAGGGGTTGATTTCCGAGATCAGGACCGTTAGGACCGCTAGGGCCTCTAGGAGGAGGACCACCAGGGCCACCGAGACCACCAGGACCACTGGGACCACCAGGACTACCAGGAGGTGGACCAACAGACCTTAAAGAGCCACTAGGTGGTAAGCCTCCATTGCCTCCAGAACCACTAGGTGGAGGGCCACCAGACCCTCCAGAGCCATAAGGAGGAAATCCACCAGGCCCCCAAGGACCACTAGGACCATAAGGAGGAAAGTTTCCAGATCCTCTGGGACCATTAGGCCCCCCAGGGGGAGGACCGCCATAAGGCGGTCCTCCGGCACCTCCTGTAGTATGTATAGGTATCCCCCCCATAGCTGGCATGTAAGACTAGTTGGGTTTCCCCCATGGCGTAAAAGCATTACTAGGGTATGGAATTATAGCATAAGGCATCCCTGTAGGATTAGGTGGATGATTTATATAACCTACATGTATGTGATAACCATAACCTCTAGAAGATTGAATGGTTACAGGTTGTGCCCCCGAGGGTTGACCTGGACTAGATGGGGATTAACCACATTAGTATGGGTGGGAGAGACATAAACTGTAGATGTTTCTATATTAGAGGTCTATCCTTGACTAGGTACAATTTTGGTGTGAGATAACGTAGGTCGTGCCGGGGGTTGTCCCCCGACACTAGAAGGTACAGACGAAACGAGAATTGAAGATCGATCCCCAGGTGCAGAAGCCCTGGGAAGATTAGAAACAGATGTAATATGGGAGGTGGTATTTTGACCTGGGTTGTGGGGTTTTATTGGACGATCTATAATCAGTTTAATGGGTCTCATAGAATCGACAATTGAACGATATCCCACAAGAATAGATGTGGAACGTGATGGTGTCGGGCCTAATAGGTCATCTATTTTCTTGTCAATCTCCTGTGCATAGAGAATGGCAGCACAGTATTTCCTACGTTCTTATTCATCTTCAGAAGAGTTTAAACGGGTGCCAAATGAGGCAATGCCATTTCCTACAGGGGTATCCCAAATTGGAGCATTGGGACCAAAATCTGGACTGGTAGTGTCATCAACATGACCTTTCATGGGAGAATGGAACGAGGTATTTTCTTGAGAAGGCTGTTGGACCAAGGGAGGCGAGTGTGAAGAATATGGTCCTCCACTTTCTACAACCACATTATCTCCCACTTGGGAGGTGGTAGAAACTCCTTGGTCGATAGCTTCCATTGGATTTTCTCCTAAACCAGGAATAAAATCGGGTGGAAAGCCCCGTACTCTTCTGGACTGTCTTAACTTAGCCAGTTTTTATAGTTCCTATCTAACCTAGGGTCTAAAAAACTAGAAAACACACCAAAAAAATTTACCTACTCAAGCTACAAGTCGAAACAAGCACAGTTAAAATGATAGGAGGAGTTCAAAAAGTCAAGTCTCTCACCAGGATTGTCAAGAAGGTTCCACTCATGATATACCTCGAGGGTACGTGCGTAGTAATCTCCCCTAATGTTTTTTTTGGTGTATGTCTCCAAGCAAGATGACCAATGGGATTTTCTCAGATAGATAAGGTATCCTAGTGGGGTCTCCCAATATACTCAAGGTACGTGGGAACTCGAATCGGTAGCAGTGATGTCTAATGCATAACCGTACACAAGGGTCCTTCTGATATACAATCGAGTACATGAAGTACCTTTCTATATAACTCAAGGGTACGTGAAAGGCTATTCGATATACTGACGGTATGTGGAAGAACCGCGTGAGTCCAGGAATGTAATGCAGACAAATAACGACAGCTCCTACACTTAACGACGCCCGAACACGTCTCTAACCTATCACTCCAATTGCTACGTAAATTTTAACCTATAACTACTGTTGATTTTAAAGTGGACAGTTAGGTGAATGCATGATCTTTTGATAGAAAAGTAAAACCATGCAGTATGCTTATGCAAAATATTGCACTTTACCATTCAGTATGCCTACTTACAGGAGGGAAAGAGAGTATTTTCTTTCGTTTCGAAACCAAAAATACTTCCAAACAATAGTCTTGAACAAAAAATCAAAGACAAGCAGAATTTTCCAAACTGATTTCTCTTTTCTGAAAGCAATAAGAAGGGGGAGAATCTCTTTTCCTAAAAGAAAAACAAGAAGCACACTACATGCAAATGCACTCTATTTTTTCAATTTTCTCTTAAAACATAGGCAAATCTAACTTAAAACTACCATATTTTTTATTTTGATTGAGATAGTACTAAATGCATAAGAGATGAAAGAACATGAAGAGCCTGAAAGCTTGTAAAGCCAATTAGAGATCTAATGTCCAATGCTCAATGATGATAACCTAGTCTCAGTAAAAAAAATCTTTTTTAAAGGAAGGAAAAAGAAGTTCTCTATGCAAACAAGAAATGAAACTAAGATGCTAATCAAATGTTCTTCTTTTAGTCTATATAACAGAAATGAAAAGAGATCTTACTAACACCATAAGCTTTTCAAAAAACAAGAAATCCTTTCGCAATCACAACCAACAAGTACCAAATTGTATGAACAATCAAAAAGTCTAATCTAGCTTTTGAATTTCCCAATCAAACCAATCTTAAACCATAAAATTTCAAACCACAAGCATCAGATTCTATCACACAAGCCTGGCAGTGCAGAACTGAAAGCAAAACAACTCAATTTTTTACAAAAAATGAGGAAAATGAGGTCTTGGACTGATGCCTACCTGGAACCGTGCTTCGCGGGTGTTGATAAAGCGGTTCTATCCCAGCACCGCTTGTCGGTAATGGGATACAAGCGGTGGCACCGCATACTACCCACTCTATTCAAGTGGTGGCACTGCTTCTCATACACTGCATAGGTGTGGTTCCCTGTAAAAATCCAAAACATAAAGAGAATGATAGATCAATTCATAAAAATACCATATCAGAGTAAAGGCTGATAGACTGAGTATAAAAATAGAGCATAAAAGGTCGAAATGATTCATATGTGAATAGATCTAGAAGTTTCAAACCCAAATTGACTGAGTTAGATAGCAGATATGACTGAATAGAGTTGGAGAAGGATCCTGGATTCGGACAAGAGTTGAAGAACTGAGGAAGATCAAAACAACTGATACATATATCTATTCCCCAATGGAGTTGCCAGATTTGTTCACAGGAATATTTCACCTTCTGCAGAAAATAAGGTGTTCCATTGGTCTGAATGGTTCAGATCCAGAACAAATGAATGACAAAGGTTGAAGACCCTCCCTGGACGCTGTAGATAGCTGGAATGTGATGCTTCGATAGTAACCATGTGTACCTACAATCAGATTAAACATGCAAACACATCAAAGCTACCAAAATATAATCTACTGATCTGTGTTAGTGACTAAGGAATCTAACAACATATACATGTGAAATCAAACAACAATAGTAATGTGGGATGGAAATTAGCTTTGCATTAAGATAAAATGGAGAAGTTTACAACCAATTAAGCCTTAGTGTTGACATGCATCTCCATGAAACCAAACACTCTCATCCCCATAAGCTCCAACGTTTTCTCTCTATGCTCTCCAATGGCTTGGGCCAAGTAATCAATCCAACAGCATAACAATACCTTAAGAGTTCTCCCCTCAACCATGGACATGAGCTTGTATTTATAAGGCTCAATGGATAGGAATGGTTGAGAGATTTGTGGATGAGGTGGCCTCTAAGATCCTAGGATGGGGGATATCAAGCTCAAATGACCCACCATGATAGGGATAAGGGAGGACACGAGGCTCATGATCTAGAAGCCTCGAGACACTTCTCTTTTTCCGCTTTTACTGTTAGATTTTTATCATTCAAACTAGCATTATGATCTTAGGATCTTTAACTAAGAGAATAACATGCATAGGAATAAAGCACAAGAGACAAGAGACACAAAGATTTTTCCTTGGGGAAACCATAAAGGAGAAAACCCCGCAAATTCCTCAGAGATAGAATGAGCACCAATGGCAGCAGTAAAACCCGAAAACATAAAGATGATCTCCACAGCTTTTGTCTCTCTCTCTCACACACTGAGAGAGCTTCTCTCCTCTCACTCATGCGCCCCAATGAGTGAGTGTGTGTGTGATAAATAGAGAGACTCACTCTCTATTTATATTCTTCTGTTCACTTGAAGCCCACTCCAACATGTCAGCCTCACATAATAATTACTTACTAGAGCCGACATTTCTAGGAGTGTCTAATAACCCTAGTGCCCCACAACTTGTGGGGACTTTTCCCTCTACTCAACAAGAAGGGTTAAACTTGACTTAGATGGTGGGGACTTTTGTCCCAACTTACAATGACTCACCTAGGGTCAAATTCACTAGGATAGTCTAATAACCCTAGGGCCCCACAACTACAGAGAATTTAACCCTTGACCAATAGGAGGGTTACCCACAATGACTTGACATGACTTGTTTACATTATAGAAACTTCCTGATCGAAACATCAGGGTATGACATGACTCGATTACATTATAGACACATCCCAGAATAAACATCGGGGTACAATACATAAGATATACAAGTGAATACATTCTGAAGTTACAAATACATCAACACTCCCTCTTAACTAGGAAGGTATTCTCTCGACACAATTTATCAGCACAAGTCTTCTTCTCTGTATCATCTAGATCATCATCAAGTCATCTTTGTCTTCAAGTCATCTTCATCTTCAAGTCGTCTTCATCTTTAGGTCATCTTCATCTTCAAGTCATCTTTTTCTGGGTCTGGATCATCATCACTGGATCTAGATCATCACTCGATCTAGATCATCACTGCTGGATCATCATCAAGTCTGGATCATCTCTTAATCTAGATCATCACTGCTGGATCATCATCAAGTCTAGATCATCACTTGATCTGGATCGTCACTACTGGATCATCATCAAGTCTAGATCATCACTTGTTTGGGATTGTCACTACTGGATCATCACTATTGGATCATCATCAAGTCTGGATCATCACTTGATCTAGATCATCATTGAAGTTGGATCATCATTGAATCATCATCATCATTACTACTTCTGCTATCTCAATCAAATGGTGCTATCTCCTTCATTCTTCTCGTCACAGGAAGTTCTACATAGTCAGTCCTATAGGCCTACCCTTCATGTAGGTCTTCATCAGTGCTTATATCTAACACTTAAGTCAAAATGGCCTACCCAGCTCTTACATCTGACCTCATCTTGTCAGAAAGGCACGCCCAACACTCACATCTGACCCCATCTTGTCAAAAAGGCCCAGCACTCACATATGACCATGTCTAAACACATTGTGCTAGAATGGCTCAGAACTTATATTTGACCATGTGCAAGAACACCGCATCGGAAGGGCTCTACACTTACATCTGACCATGTCTGAAGACACCACATCGAAAAGGCTCAGCACTTATAGTCGACCATACTTGAAAGCACCACATTGAAAAGGCTCAGCACTTACAATTGACCATGCTCGAAAGCACCGCATCAAAAGGGCTCTGCACTTATATCTGACCATGCTCGAAAGCATCGCATCAAAAAGGCATGCACTCACATCTGATCATGTAGAAACCAATCCTATAGTCCAATCAGAATGGCCCCCGGTCCCAGACTGAGCTACTTCGTAACTGAACAGGTGCCTCTATTCTCCTAGAGAATGGAAGTTGCCCTTACATCTGACCTACTTGTCAGAATGGGCAACACTCACATCTAACATGGGAGGAACCTAATCCTTTAACCATGATAGAATGGTTCAGCTCTTACATCTAATCAAGTGGAAACACATCCCTCTATCAAATTAGAATGTCTCTTAGTCCTAGACTGAGCTTTCCTGGTAATTGACCAGGCACCTCCATTCCTAGAATGGCATTTAGCCCTTACATCTGATCATGTAGGGACCAATCCTTCAGTCACATCAGAATGGCTTAGCACTCATATCTGACATGGAAGGAACCAAATCCTCTCACCATGACAGAATGGCTTAGCGCTTATATCTGACCATGGAAGGAACCTAATCCTCTCACCATGTCAGAATGGCTCTTAGTCTCATCATTTCCCCTTGGAGGGAACCTCGATCTCAAGAACACCAAGCTTCTCCCTGAAGTACTCAAACTTCACTTTGGCCATTTCTAGCATAGAATCACACCAGGGCTGATTACATCCAAGGATGACCTGCGAGCTTCACCAGGACTGATTACATCTGAGGGCAACCTGTCTTATGAACTATGCTAGAAATCCTTCTTTCAAGAGATATTGATCTGGATCACTGCTCCTCTCTACATCATACAAAAAATGCAAGTCATGTCAACCAAATCAAATAGTAGTTTTCAAAAGAAACATACTACCTCCCAAATAGCAAGTGGAAACATCTTTTGCCTCAGCTGTACTCAGCGCCATGCAGGACTCCATCCTGCCAAACCAAGAGATCACACTTGATCCCATACTAAAGTAGCACCTCGAAGTGCTCTTCCTATCAATGGCACTGGCTACCCAATACAAATCCACATAATCTTTTGATTCGCCTCATACTTGAGCCCATAATCAACTATACCCTTCAGGCACCTCACTGCATGCTTTGCAACCATCAGGTGAACATGTCTCAATGCGTTCGTAGCAAAGCAAATATCTGGTCTTGTATTCATCAGGTACATCAAGGAACCAATCATCTAACGATACATCATAGCATCAACCTCTTCTGATGAAGCATCACTCACTAGCTTCAAGTTTGATGCCATAGGTGTGGCCATGGCCTTGTAGTCCATCATCCTGAACGCCTTCAGGATCTCTACTGCATACTTCCCTTGTCCACACCTCCATGCCTATAACGTAGTGCATCGACACATAACAGGAGCATCACTGATCTTCCGTCTTCAATATTGAAGCAAAGGTTGGAATCCACTTTACTCTTAGTAAAGCCTAGAGTCATCAGTAATCTGTCCATCCTGTCATACCATGTCAAACCTCAAGATATTCCATAGTCACTCCCTATGAAGCTGAGCATCACACTCCCTCTATCTTCCGTACTCTATGCATTGAAACATTATGTACTAGAGTGACAAGTAGCTTCCTCTGCTACTAATATTCTATGTATCCATCTAGGATCACTGGATACCAAGATCCTCTATCTTGAACTTTTTCAAAAGTTCTTCTCACACCCATCTGTGAGCTTGTCATCCTTTATCAACCTTGTAGCATAGGTTTAGATATTCATCAAGCTCATTATGTATGTGTTATCCCATGATGTTTCCATCTACTGGATGATGGAACTATGAACTTCTCTTCAGATCTCGATACTGCATCCTAGATATCATTCTTCTTGAACTGGTCTTCCCTTTCTTCTTGGTTACTTCTTCATGGCTGGAAGGTTCTATATCAATGATGTCGCTACATTCGTCATATTATTCTTCATATTGAACCGTCTTTACTTGTTCTTCGGAACAAGTCTCATCCTTCTTTGCTTATAGGCGATTATGTATGCGATATTTCTTACAAGTCAAATGCAGTTGTATGGTTAGAAACATTTCATAAGGTATATTCATAATGAAAAATTCTTATACATAAATATATGATCATGCAACTACTTTATCCAATACAACATCCATCCATATCTCACAGAAATTTTCTAGATGCCTTCCATTTCTACCAAGACAACATTGAGATTGTGCACTAATCCAATATGCCAGCAAATAGGTTTCATTCTAGATAAGTAGCAATGGAGAGTTGTATAGAACCATGAGCTACTTACCCATCACATGCATATTAGTAGTATACTGTCCTTAATGCAAACATTCTATCATGCATAATACATTAACTGAATATAAACAAATGCATAACGAAAAACAATATCATGAAATGACAATTGAATACTTATCTTTATTTGTTTCATGGGTAGACTCCTTCTTGAGCCTTTAGCTTTGTCATCTTATTCATTCATAATAGCATAGTTTCTTATCGAAATGCTAAGGTGGATAAGCGGTTCTTCAAGATTTGAGATCTTCATATTCCTCATCGCTTGAGGGATCTTCTTTCAATGGTGAGATTTGCTCCCATATTCTCTTCTCTTATTATGAGTCGAGCTTCTTCTTCTTCCCAGAGTTTGCTGAAAGTAATCACTTTCTTCTGGCACACATTCCTCGAATGAATGAATCCCATGATCCTGGGAGACAATTGAAGGTGACCATCACCACTTTTGCATTCTACCACTTCAAGTTGTTCTCTGATTTGAGAGACCCTTGTAAAGTATGACTGTATGGTCTCTGCATTCTGGATCTTCACATTCTTCAACTGGTTTCTTAAGGTCATATTCTGAATTATGTTTTTCCCTTCAAATAGCTTGGTCAAGGAATCAAACATCTTCGGTGTCTTTAGGGAAGACACTTGTGGTACAAGTTGATCTGTGATTGAATCAACAATAATCTTCTTGGCCTTGACCAAGTTCTTCTTGTGTAAGGCTTCTAGTCTCATCTCCCTCTGGAACTGGAACCTCTCTACTTGTGTAGGTATCCAATTCATTTTCTTCAGGGAGATCATATGATTCCATGCTTGGAAGTTGTCAACTTCACCAAGGTTATCATCAAACTGATGTGATAGATCACTTTGAAATGAGAACCTCAAATGAAAATAGCAAAAGATTAGATCTTACCGATTTGAGGTGTCCGTCCTAGTTTCGGAGCTGGTTGATCTAGGGTTTTGCAGAGAAACCATAATTTTCAAAAATTGGAATCTTTCAAATATTATTGGATAGAAATATAGATCTCTTCAATTTGAGCTGTCGAATGTACTCCTTTTCTGAAAACAGTGGAGGGAAGCTCCCGGAACAGGAAGCCCTAGTTTTCCAATTTTTCTGTAGACATGCCTGTTACTGTTTCTATGGTATCTCTGAAATTAATGCTCCTCTATGTCTAAAATTTCGTACTGAGGTATCCCACATGTCCTTGTTCCAACAACATAGGTTTCATCAGAATTAGTTTCACCAATTGGGATTTATGATCATTTTCCCAAGGTGACATGTTACAAGACTATTCAGAAGAGCGAAGTTTTACGGACTGACACGTGTCATTGGTTCATCTTTTGAGTCTGAAACTTAGACCATAGAAATTAAAGTCCAGGACCTTTTTGGAACATCTTCATAAATTTCATTTGGACCTTTGTAGCCCAATATATAGCAATTATCCCCAGGTGTCCTGTTTAGGGATGAATTCTGGAAGAGGTTGGAACCCTAACTTGGAGGGATCATATCTCCCCGAATATAGTTATGATGAGGCTGAATTTTGGAAACAGTGTAAATCAAGATTTTATCTTCAGCCTTTGCAATTTTTATCTCTTTTAACTTTGCAAATCTCGGGATATAGTGAATGTACCAAAACGTAGCAGTTTTAGTATTTAGGGTTTTTCTAGCTCGGGGTCAAACTAGGGTTTGACTTTCTTGGAGTTTCACCCAACCAAAAATATTGATCTAGGTCTATAAACTTTCATTTTGATGATGAGATAAATCCTATGCTGGGCTCACTAAAAAATTCCTCTTCTGCAAGAAGCCCTAATTTCCCACACCAAAAACTGAAAATTTCCCGCACCAAAAACTGAAAATTTCCCGCACCCAAAACTGAAAATGCTCAAAATCGAATTCCGCTTCGATAGAAAGATGCGCCCTTAAATGGAGAGTCATCCTAGCATACTTTTTCTGATGTATTGTTGAGAGAGACCCCCCAAAATTAAGAATTCCTAGCTTCTGCAGCTGCACAATGTCTTCTTCTCAGGTTAGCTCTGATACCATGTTAGATTTTTATCATTCAAGCTAGCATTATGATCTTAGGATATTTAACTGAGAGAATAACATACACAACAATAAAACACAAGAGACAAGAGACACAAACATTTTTCCTCGGGGAAACCATAAAGGAGAAAACCCTGCAACTTCCTCAAAGATAGAATGAGCACCAATGACAGCAGTAAAACCCGAAAACATAAAGATGATCTCCACAGCTTCGGTCTCTCTCTCTCACACTGAGAAAGCTTCTTCTCTCTCACTCATGCGCCCCAATGAGTGTGTGTGTGTGTGATAAATAGAGAGACTCACTCTCTATTTATATTCTTCCATTCACATGAAGCCCACTCCAACATGTCGGCCTCACTTAATAATTACTTATTAGAGTCGACATCTCTAGGAGTGTCTAATAACCCTAGTGCCCCACAACTTGTGGGGACTTTTCTCTCTGCTCAACAAGGAGAGTTAAACTTGACTTAGATGGTGGGGACTATTACCCCAACTTACAATGAATCACCTAGGGTCGACTTCACTAGGATAGTCCAATAACCCTAGGGCCCCACAACTGTGGGGACTTTAACCCTTGACCAATAGGAGGGTTACCCAAAATGACTTGACATGACTTGTTTACGTTATAGAAACTTCCCGATCGGAACATCAGGGTATGACATGACTCAATTACATTATAGACACATCCCAAAATAAACATCAAGGTACAATACATAAGATATACAGGTGAATACATTCTGAAGTTACAAATACATCAACATTTACCCAGGGTACCACGTTTCTCCTCTTATGACAGAGCGATTCAGGTAAGAACCTCTTATGGACCAAGGGAAACAGGCGGTGGCACCACTTTGGCAAATAGTAGAAAGGTAATGCAAGCAAGGAACCACTCATGGCTAACAGGGAAAGCATGGTGCTGAGCACTTTTATGTAGAATTGACAGACAACATGGGTTTCCACTCCAAGTGCTGGGATTTAAGGGCAAGTAGGTATGTCAAAGGTCTTATCACATCATGATGATAGGATTTTGGTATAACATGTACTGAAATTTTAGTTTTACATGACCATGAATATGATGAAGAAAAAATTCATATCAATGTGTTTTATCATAACACACATAGGGTTTTTCGGAAAGCTTGACTATTACCACCTAATAACCATAGGCTCAAGTCTTTCACCCTAGTAAGTAGCTTCCCAAGATATACTACTCCTCAACATGTAGTACTATCTACAAAAGACATTTTCTTCTGTAGTACTCTTTGACAGACATCTTTCTTCTGTAGTAATATCCACAATTTACTTATATTTTGTTGTACCATCCGCAATTTACATCGCTTATCGTAGGATAAAACAATAGCTCAATATCACAATCATATAATAGGTCTATCATGTATCAAATAAAATAAATAACATATCCTAATGTACATTAAAGGTATTCAAACATATGCTTAGTAGTAAGCATAAAATACAACAGGTATGCTCAAAGACCAACCAACTACTTATACATAGTAGCATCATCTAGATCAAATCCAAAATATAGTTTCTCTAAAGTATAAATTATGGATTTCACATCCACCATATACAACAATACACATCAAATGTGTAATATCATGCAGAAATAAAATCTCATCTTTTATTTCACTTTTGAACATTTGTTGACTTCTTGAATATTCTATTGTCTAGAGAAGATTCATGTGATATTTCCATTCTTTTTGATGTTCTTCAAGGATTTATCACTTTCATAATGATTCCACATTCTTCTCTTTATACTGCAACACCCCAACTACCTCTCCAAGAGTTTTAACTGTTCTCTGACATCTCAAACTATGATTTTTCTTAAGTATCAATAGTCACAAAGACTTTGTCAATGTCTCTTCTCATGTGGATTCTCTCCACAAGGTATCACATCTCCTGGCTTCCTATGTCATGTACCATGACTAACTGGTGGGGATGTTATCTGCTGCTACCTTTGAAGACACATCAATACTCCATGTTAGCAGCATTTTATTTTTGCGGGATTTAGTGTTATCACGGTATGAATTTCAGGCTTTCAGTAATGATTTGGTAGCTATGAGGGTTTGCTCGTTTGATAAGTCATAGAAGGTTTTCCATATTTGGCAAGAAAAAGAGTTTTAATGGTTCTTTGGGTAAAAGAAAAAAGATAATTTTTTAATAATTGGGTTAAAAATAAATTAGTTTTTAAGCCAATGATGAGTGGTTGGTCTTATGTCGGAGCCTAAGTGCTTATCTATTTTGGGTCAAAGATTCATTTTATTAAAATTATAAGCCAAAATTTATATTTTAATAAAAAATATGTATTGACTTTAAAGGTTTATTTTACAAAAATTTTGGCCCAACGCCAATCTCCAAGTTTAGATCAACACTGAGAGTCATATGGCCATGTTGACAAAGCACCTGCCACATCAACACAACATACAAGTTAAGTTAACTAACAAATCAAAGCTCCCCAACCAATTAAAGGTGCTAATCTCTAAAAGAAATGATAATACAATGCACTATGCATCAATATAAGTTAAAACCATTAGACGTATATAAACAACCAAAATGTTTATTACTCGGTGCATGTGGGATAATATCCATTGCCAAAACATATAAAAACGTAGTGCAAATGGTGCAATAGTTGACAGAGGATCATATCGCAAAGTTCATGAAGCTTTTCAATCTGTTTGACAAAGACAATGATATTTGCATTACTATCAAGGAATTGGGCATTGTATGTGTTCCCTGAGAAAGAATCCAACTGAAGTTGAAGTACAAGAGATGATCCGTGAGGCTGATGTTCATGGAGATGGTCAGGCGTTTGAATTTTGATGTAACAGTTAAAAATGAATTAATGGTTCAGATTAAAACCCCAATAAAATAAAAGGTTTAAAATTATTCCAGTTAAGAATTTAAGGAGAAGTTAATGTTTAAGAAGCTCATGGTAATTTTATGCCGACGAGTAAGTATAAACACGTGTTTATATCCTATTATTTTGTAAACAAGATTGATGGTTTAGAATCATTCTGCTGGAAGAAGAGAAGTGAGTTTAGTGTTGAAAGGGCTGAGAAGAATTGGATTTTGCTGATTGAAAAAGTGGTAAAGGAAACCACCTTTTGAGGTGGTGGAAAATGCTTTGGTAATTTATTAAAAGGTAATAGCAGTTCCAATCGTTCCTGATTCTGAAGGCACAGATGTAAATCATTTTGATATTGATGCTTTGACAGTAATAAAGCCAATCACTATCAATTTATTTCAATCGGAGATTGTAGTAAGAGGATGACAACTGTCCTCTCTTATTCCCTATGAGCTATGGCCTCTGTTTTACCTGCAAATTCTTCAATAGCATTAGTTGTCAGCCGTTTATCTGCCAATCCAAAGCGTTTTCCAGCCAATTGGCTGAGGATGTTATATCAGAATTATATCTTTGCAATGGATAAGCCAGAAGAAGCGAGGATTCCTCTTACCTTTTCACCTCCGCTAGTTCCCAACAACAAAAAATTTCAAGATCGCCCTGTGCCAACTATTGGTGAAAAAAACAAGGAGAGGAATAGTGCATTCCCATGCCGCTATCGAGGGTGCAACTGACAAGGGCGTTGAGATTGTATTGTTTCCTGAATTATGGAATGGTACATATTAAAATGAAAGTTTCCCAATATATACTTAATATATAGATGTCGGTGGGAGTGCCTCTCCTTCGACATCCATGCTTTTTGAAGTTGCTCGCAGGGAACGGATTACAATGGTTGGTGGATCAATTTCTAAGTGAATTGGTGATTGCCTTTACAACACATGCTGTATATTTGGAAAAAATGGAGACTTGAAGGATAAACACAAAAATATACATCTTATCGACATTGATATTCCTAGAAAGATTTATTTTATGGATTCCAAAACACATACAACTGGAAATATCTCGACGGTCGTAGACATGGATGTAGGGCGTATTGGGATTGGAATTTGCTATGACATCCGCTTTCAAGAATTAGCTATGCTGTATGCAACAAGAGGTTTTATGCTTTGTGTTCTTCAGTTAATCAACCACCCGAGTAGTCTAAAAGAAAATCGAATAATGTTGGCTATGTTTTTCTAATGTTTTACAATTTCTATGAGGGAAAGAGTCGGAGACTTCAGATAGATGAGGCATATTTTAGTTGTCAATGACTGTTTTCATCTTTCAAGGATACCAGAAGAGAAGACTCTTGGTGTGGTCATTAGTTATGTTGAAAAAATAGAAGGTCAAGTTTTAAATCATATAAATCTGGGTCAATATATTGCTTTGAAAGTTCCAAGTCTAAAGGTTTTCGAGAATGGAGAAAGCATAAATGAAGAAGGAAATTCTACTTTAAAGAATATTTACGATGTATATCTTTTACTACAAAGATATGAGTTCAATATGAACCATGTGAAATGGGTGAAGACAATTAAGCTGTTTTGGGAGATGGTATATCAGACCGAGTGCATGTAGCTCTAGAAACTACCGAGGAGAAAACTGAGTATTTTCTGAAGGAAAGGAATGAGATGAGTGTGTCTCTAAGCAACATTCTGAAGGATGATGGAATATTGGTAATTCCTATAGTCTTGATTCACGTTCTAAGATATTTATCAAGGAAAAGAAGGTTGAGGACATTCTCAATTGTGCACCATGTAACAACATCTTGGATATTATCTCTTTCAATATTCAATGGGAATTTTGCTAAGGTTTCATAGGTAGGCTCAACAAATGGCACTCCTAATTCAAGAAAACACGAAAGGTGTACTGCTAAACAAGACTCCTTTGAAGACGAGATTCGTGATGTAAAGTATCCAAATCATTATTGGATGAAGTTGTTGGAATGGTACATGACATTATATCTGCCTATGAAACTAAGAGAAGATTATGTCACCATTCTAAAAATTTTGATGCAAAATATTTCTTATCTCATATCCACAAAAATACCAGTGTAGCGGACCTGGAGTTTGGTGTTCTATCCTTGAAAGAAAATTTTCATGATAGAACAAAACAACAGAAACAACTTGTCAAAGAAAAATTTGACTGCTTTGTTTCATGTAAAACTACAATTGATGATATTCAGAGTAAATTAAAGCAGATAGAGTCAGATCCAGAAGGTACAAGCGCAGTTCATCTCAGTAATTCCATTAATGATGTGGATATTGTTACACACCGTGATTTTGGGCCCCTTTTGAATGCCAGATTCAAGCCAAAAAAATAAGGTCTGTGCAAGGGATGCTGCAAAGATTTCGTATAATATTCAATTTACCCAACACAATTAGAGCATTCATAAAAAAATGGAAGTATGAATTGGCGGTCAGAGAATATAGGAAAGAAAATTCAATTGTGTTTCCTTCTCATGTAGGCATACTAAAGAGAGTTCTTGAAAAAGTTGAAGAGGTGCAACAATAATTCAAGGAAAAACTTTACAAGTCTATGGAATATCCTTCGGTACAACAATCTCAGTCAGGTTGTTGGCAAGGTTGGATCTCGATTCATAGTGCTGGTGAGAATGATGTAGTATTTACAGAGATAATTGAAGTCTACAAGCATGACCAAATTCGAAAGGGAGTAGGCTACAATAAATCAAATTGGAGAAGATTATTTTAGTCCCAACATATGAAGATGAAGTTCCAGAGGAAGAGACATATTTTCATGGCCAAGTTAGCCAAACAGACTCAGCGTTATGAGGATGATCCTCAGGGGATTATCACTCATGGATGGGAGCATTTCAAGTGTAGGATTTTTATACAAAGGATATTGTTCCACACATTATTAAAGGCATTGATAAATTTGGTGTATTTTTAACTCTTGAGCATAATAATGTGGCTGGCTTATGCCATAAATTAGAGATTTTATATAATTGTGTTCAAATTCAGAACATACAAATAGAGTACATCATCGAGGAGAAAGTGCAAGTCAAAATACTATAGGTGGCAGAGTATGAGATATCAACTGAAGCAACAAGACAAATTTTCTGGAAATGACTATTTTACCATTCAACTTCAAACTTGTATTTTGGTTAAATGAGAATGAATTCTAAAAAAAAGAAATATGATTTTATTTAGAATGGGTTCATATACAAAATCCTTTTTCAGTTTTCTCACAAGATTCAAGGTTTGATATATTTGAATTGATCTTTACAACACCTTTTTATAGACTGTATTTTCCTGTTTTAGTCAGTAACTTCAAACACAGATTCTAAGGAGATGGAGAGGAATATAGAAAAATGGAAACATGGGTTTTTATGAGAATAGGTTATATTAAAAAAACCTATCTCTGTTTTAATACAGATATTAGAGTTTGATATATACAAATGGGGATACGTATTTTTCATAAATTCGCCTCCTAAAAAGAAGGAAATTCGTTAAAACGTGCCATTTTCTATTTGTAAATGTTTCTATTTTTAGAAATAGAGGTTAGGATGACTTAGATATTCTTGGGAAGACTGGGAAGATTTAATTTTTCTAGAAAATAATACGTAATAGACATAAAAAGGGTATTGTTTTCACTGAAACTGTTGGGTATTGTTTCATTTTCTAAATGTAAATAAAGTTGCAGAGAGGAGAAGTTGGAAATTCTTCAAGGCAAAGATTCTTGTGCCAGTTTTTTCGTAGTAAGTGAATTTATTAAGTGTTTATCTTTCCAGTTTTAGACCCATTCTATATTTTCTTTCGTGTTTGAATGAGAGTAATGTGAACTAGAATTCATCTTTGATGCTCTAGTTCATCGATTCAAACATTTTAAAATATTTTCTACTAAAATTATTACAGAATTCATCCTTGTTAGATGCTCTGTTTTAATGGATTGTTTTCCTCTGTCTACTACCATCTTGCAATGCCTAAATTCTGAGGAAATGGTGTCTACCTTACCTCTGTCATTATGCTTTTCACACCCCAATATTTTGCATCTTAAACCAATATCTTTTATTTGACTCCAATTCCCAATGGTCTCTTTTCAAGTCTGTTATACCAAATAATTATAAAACAAACTTGTCCCATCATAAATTTGACCTTATGAGAGTTATTATTGAATATTTTGAGTGAGAAATATTTATGATTGTTGAGAGATCCCTCTCTAATTATATAAGGTCATGATACAATCTAAAGTTTGTTCTGTGGTTACCTCGGGTTTCCTTGATACATCCCAAAGAAAATTTGAGCGTTAAAATCTTCACACCGTTTTCGAGGAACGAAAGGAAAATATTCCCTAGGTATGAACGACAAAATTTCATATTTGACTGTTGATGGTGAACAAAGGTCAAACATCATGTAGGTTGTGCATATTTCAATTGATGACTCCAACTTAGAAGAATCCAAATTTCAGAATTTGTGGTGACTCCACTGGTAGCAAGATACATAACTCAAGTTTTGAATGAAAATCTACAGACTCTACTTGGTATGAGCTCATTTTATAGCTATGGAAAGGCATTGTAAAGAAATCAATTACTCAAGTGTGAGTTTTCTCCAAGATATTTTATCCTTTCTTGTCAATTATTTCATGTCCTTTCTCGAGCTTATCAAAATAATTTCCCATTTCTTATTGCATTCAAAACAATACCATGGATTCACTTTTATATATCCTTCTTTATAAACTGAAAAATATATCTTCATATTGTAAATTTAATTTTGACCAAGATCCTTCATTCAAGTTACATACTATGTCACAAGGTTGGCCGAATTTCGGTGTTCAAGTTCGAAATTCGGCGAAATTTAAAAAAAAATTGAATTCGTTACAATTCGACCAATTTAAGTTCATTTTTTTTCCAAAACCCTAAAACGCACACTACTATCTCCCGCCATCGACATTCATTTCCCATTCTACCTTCATGCTTTCCACTCGATTCAAACGTGATTCACTTCGTAGATGTTGTGGTTGGGTTACGGGGTTAACCATCTTAAGACTCAAGAGTTCTTGGCATTCTACTGCTTAATGGTCTACACTCCAAATAGAGCTGCAAGCTTCTTTCTTCAATTCTTTCCTCATCCTTGTCATTTTTGTATGATAAGTTGCTATGAAGGTGTAACACTCTTATTCTATCTCTCTTCAAGTGACCTAGGATGAATTTGCCTACTTGGGTGGCTTCAATTGTTCCTTTTATATAATGGTCAAGATGGAGACCTGTTGGTTGCTTTGGTATTCATAAGGTTTTGGCCTTTGTTTTGATGGAAAAAAGGTTTTCTTTGTTAGCTACAAAGGGAAATAGCGGTGCTCAAGGTTACGTTCTAGGTAAAGGGTTCTGTTATATTTTATTTTAAAGTGTATATATATGTGGAGGACAAAGGTATGTGTTATATTTTATCTTAAAGTATATATATGTGTGTGTGGGGGGGGGGTGAACTTAATTCCGAATCTCATCGGAAATCTCATAAAAAAATTTAAATTTGAACTAAATTTCAAGGTTTTTTAATTTGAATTTGAACCCAAACCATGTGACATAGGTTACATAACAACAATGATCAACTGTGCAAACCTCATGATACTAAAGTTGATACTTCAATCCTTCTACATAACTATCTTCCTTTCAATATCCAAAACAGATATAGACCACTTCAGTTACCTCATGTCCTTCATGATTTTCCTACAAAGCACTATAAATACCTTCCTAGATTTGATGGGGAATTTGATAACCTTACAACCGAGAAGCATCTTCAATATTTCGAGCATTTCATCGATATTTTAGAAATAGAGCATGATGATGTTTGTATGAGAGTTTTTTCTTAATATTTATGAGGAGACGTTAAAGAATGGTTTAAGCATTTACAACCTGAATCCATCAAGGCATGACAAGAATTTTCTGATATAGTTTTGAATTTCTAGGGTAAGAGGATCTCAATAGACCAAATTCTTTCAGAATTTTACTCTATGGAAAGACAAGAAGATGAAACTATGTCAAGTTTCAACAAGAGATTTTCAATTTTTATTATATCATGCCTAAAGAAATCCAACCACTCAAAAATACTACTAAGTTATATTATGCATCAAATTTCCCTCCAAAATTGTCCTTGTTTCTTTTGGAAAGAAAGTTAGTCATTTTGCAACAAATGTTCATTGATTCTTTATAGGTTGAAGGTAATCTTAGAATGTCTAAGAAAATTCAGATCAAGATAGTGGTGATAAAACTGATAAGTAATTAGAGTTGGAAGAACAACATGAACAAGAAAGAATTTATTTGCATTTAAGTCCTTATTTTTTTGAGAAAGAAGTTGATCAACCCAACAAATGTACAAGAGGAATGTTATAATGATATGTTTTCGGAATATTGCAATCAACAAAGAGTTATTACAAATTCTTTTGTTGATGGATTTCAATAAGATTTCAGTTTACCCATATATTATGAATATGAGGATGACTATTTGGATAGTTTACCTAAACAACCAGCTGAAGATATTGCAAGTTATTGGCCAGTTATTAGATAAAATCAAATTACAATTCATGATCATAATTTTGAAAACATGGTAAATAGTAAGCGTATTGAAGATCATCATTTGACTTTGTGTTTTTCTTCATTTGAATTGTTGAGAAAGAGATATAGAGTCACTAATCAAACACAAGAATATGAGATTATGGATATGTGAGAATTGCTTCACAGTGAGATCTAGGAGCTACAGCAATATTCACTATCTAATTTACTCACATAATATTCAAGAGAACAACAAAAGAGAACAAAATAGCACACACATATGGTACCAATAACTAATATTTCTATTAGTGTACATCTTGTAGATGTGTATGGTAAATATTTATAATACAATGGGAAAATTCGTGAGCCCTTGGAGTCCATCTGGATGCATACAAGTGTCATTCTAGGATTTGACCCCTAAACCACCCTAGGTTGACCAATATGCTCCCAAACCTTACCAAAAAATCACAAATGCAAGTGTGAAAATGTATGGAGGAATGCTAAGTCATAAATTCAGGAATTATAGGCATGGGTGAGTACATGTGTGAGTGGGAGAGTGTTGAGTATATAGTTGCCATTGATGTCAAAGGTGTTCATGAATGAAAAAGGAATAACTAGTGGATATGATCGCAGGATAAACTCAGTGAAACACTAAGGTAGTGATGGCATAGATGAGGATGTGGCATGACACATATGATGAAATGAAATATGATGGTGTCCTAATGATGACGTCATCAAATTTAGTTTATAACAAATGCAATGGATGAAATGGACATGGATGATAAGACAACATGAATGACTGATCTGAAGACTTCCAAGATAGTGTCGACAGTATGATGTAAACAATGGTTAACGAAACAAAGAACAGAGGTCGAGTGGAAGTAGAGATGTAGTATGAATGAAAAAGCTAGTTAGACAAATAAAGAATGGAACTGTAGAAAAGTGAAATGAATGGGAGATACAGTATATGTAACAATCGAAGAACAAAGAAACTATATCTGTGAGAGTGTTTATAAATTCTTTAAAGAAACTATATCTATGAGAGTGCTTATAAATTCCTTATAATCAGCAGCGTGATGAAATTATCTATGTATATAAATATTCAAAATTGTTAGAAATAGTCACAGAGGATTTCTGCAACGAAATCATGCAGATCCGCAAAATCATGGTGAGATCTGCATTCGATCTAAAATAAACGATTAGGAAGAATCCTGCATGAGATCCAATGGCTAAGGATCAGTTCCACAACAATCAATATCAGATGGCTTATATTAGTCCTACACTAGATCCAACGTTTAAGGATTAATTTCGACAGTTAAGAGAAAAATCCAAAGTTCCACAAAAGATCAAGATCAGACGGCTGAGCTTAGTTCCGCTGAAAGAGATAGACGGTGCGGAAGAAAAAATGTGGAAAGGGAATGGAGGAAATAACGTTTAAAGAATATATGAACCTGCAATCCGCAACCCACAATCCAAAATACTGAAGGACGCAAAAGACTCCACAAAACATCGACGGTGTGGAAGAAAAAATGTGGAAAGAAGATTGCCAAAAGGAGCTTGTGGAAAGGATATTGTGGAAAGGAACTTGCAGAAAGAAGATTGTGGAAAGGAGATTGTGGCAAGGAGCTTGCGGAAAGGATCTTGTGGAAAGAAGATTGCCAAAAGGAGCTTACAGAAAGGAGCTTGCAGAAATTAGAGATACGATTTGAGGAAATGTTATGTTTCCACATTCCGCATCTCGCAATCCAAATCTTATCTCAGATCAATGGTCATGGAAGAGCTCGTAGGAGATCAATGCCGCGGAATGATTGATGCGGAAAGGAAGCTGCAAAATTCCCAAAATAACATTTTATAAAATTCACAAACCCACATTCCGCAATCCACATCTTACCTTAGATCAATGGTTAGGAAAATGCTCGACGAAGATAAATAGTGGGGAATTATTGATGAGGAAACCATGGTGCGGAAATAGGATTTCGAGGAGGAAATATATGTGTTAGATCAACGGACCGAAGAGTATCAAAATTAGATCAACAACCTAGATTGATTATAGAGAAGGATATTTCAAAATCACCAGAAAACGTTAAGTCGAGCTGCGGAAATGAATTTTGAGGTGCTGAATGAATAAAAGGGTGCTGAAGAATGTTCTAGTTCAATATTTACATGTAGTAAAGATTTCCTACAATCCTTACAAGTGATGCCCACAAGTATGAAGAGATTATAAACCATTATTGGAAGAGTATCTAATATTTTTAATTTTAATAATTAAATGTTCATAAACATATATTATCATATTTGAAAGGGTGTGTTTCCAGAACAATACGTCTGCAAGAAATGTGAAGATACTTATACGCAGAAGTATGAGTGAGAGAAAGTGTCTCAGTGTCCACATCAGAAAATTAGAAATAGAGACCAGTGGGTGTGACAGAAAATGGAGGAAAAAGAAATCTAACATATTATAGAAAACATATTAGGGTGGTAGGGTGGCGCTAAGGCAGGCAACATGCATGCAGGGGGTTGTTTCCTCCTTCCAACAAAAGATGCTAAATGGGGTGTAGGAGCATCATTTCAGTTGAAGATGAAAACATAGGGTGTTGTAGCATCATTTCAGTAGCAACTAATAAACCAGGGGTCGTAGCCTCCTTCTAGTGGTAGCTGGTAAATAGGGCGTCGTAGCATCCTTTCAGTAGTAGCTCATAAACCAAGGGGGCGTAGCCTCCTTCCAGGGGTATTTGGTTAATAGGATGCCGTAGCATCCTTCCAGTAGTAGTTGATAAACCAGGGGGTCATAGCCTCCTTCCAGTAGTTGCTGGTAAATAGGGTGTAATACCATCCTTTTCTGTAGCAGCAGGAAAAACTATTTGTAAATAACAATTTTGCAGTAATAGGACATATTGGTGGTTTACCCTATTGGGATTCCATGTTAAAATTGTGCTCTTTGTATTCTTGTTGTTATGTATTTTAATGATAGATTTAAAAATTCGTTTAGTAAAAATATAACAATACTGATTCACATACCCCTCTCAATATTGACCAATAAACCAACAATTGGTATCAGAGCATGTTTCTTCACTACAGTTTAACCACTGGAAGGAAGATCCCATTAAAACCACTATGGATCAACAAGAAGATATTTACATAGTAAATGGATCTCCAATACTTGGAAAAGAAGAATACATATTTTGGAGTATAAGAATGAAAATTTATATAAAGGCATTGGGACATGATGTATGGAATTCTGTGAGCACTGATTACTTCCCACTAAAGAGGATAAGGACTCCAACTCAAAATAAATCCAAGAAAAGTAACTCAATGGAAATGGCTTCAATCCTTGATGGATTAGATGATGATGCCAAAGAGAAGATAGGTGAATGTGACTTTGAAAAGGAACTTTGGGACAAGATAAAATACCTCTACTCGGTTGAGCAAAGAGAAGAAGGAAGTCTTACTATTCTTGAAGATGTTAGTGAAGATGTAAAGATAAGTGAAGATGAAGAAAAATTATTTATAGGGACAACAAAATCAGATGAGGAGCCAGAACTGGACATAGAATCCCAATACATAGATGTTCTAGATGAAATTGAAAAATGTAGGAAAAAGAACAAAGTCTTGAAAGAAAAATTGTCAAAATATCAAGAAGAGAAGAAGTCAAAACCCTCCAAGAAGAGCTATGCAATTCAATACAACAAGTGTTGGATAGTATGGAAGAGGTCAAGATCTTAAAACAAGAAGTTTTTGAATTAAAGGAAGAAGTAAAGAAGCTAAAAGATCAGTTGACTATTAGTGAGAAGTTCAAGGAAAGTACTAAAGCTCTTAATAAAGTCCTCATCTTACAAAGATCCCCAAAGGGTAGAAGAATCGCAAGGAAATGAAATCCAGTTATAATTCTACTCATCCTCCCAAGATGGAAAAATTCAGAAGACATAAAAATGAAAAGAGTCATTACAAGCAGAAAAACTAGATATTCTCCAAACATACATTCTATGGATATTGTCATTGCTGTCACAAGTTTGGTCACAAGACTAATGATTGTAGAATCAAAGAAGAATATGAAGGGATGATAAGGAAAGAAGACACCAACTTCTCTAATGGAAAAATACTTATTTGTTTCATATGTCATAGTATTGGACACTTTGCAAAACATTGCAAGAATAGTGAATATAGATCTTCCCAGGAAACTTAGAAAAAGGCATGGAATATGAAAACCAAGGAACAAAGAAATAAAAAACCAGTAAGCATATTACCTCTTGGAAAAATATGGAGAAGAAAGGAAGACTTCAAAGATATAGAAGACATAAATATTTCAAACATCACTGAGGTATCCAAATATAATGATGAACATAATTATGCCACAAATAAAAAGGGAATCCATTATAAGGAAAAACAAGATGGAGATGTAAAAGGATACACTAATAAAAATGAAGGTGTTGAAAAAGGATGTAGTGATGATTGTGGGATCCTTTCCTAAAATATATCTCATGATTTAAATAAAACCATGAAAATAACATTAGAAAGGATCATATACTCAAGGGGAGTTAAAGTCAGGAAATTCCAATTGATATCTAAGAAAAATTCAATTGGTATCTAATGTTGAAGTATATTGAAAGTTGTCTTCTTCAAAAATAATGGGTGATCAAGGTTGGTGTGGATGACATAAGAGAAAGTATGAAGTAACGTGAAAACAACAAAATGTGAGATTCATTAAGACCATGACATTTGCAATCAAATAGAAGATAAAGATGATTATGTTCACTTAGTATTTGAAGTCATGAAACATAACAATTGTTGATAGTATAAGAAAAATCAAGTCTAAAAAATAAAAAATTCAGTCTATTGATAAGGTAGTAGGATGAGTTGAGCATCAAATATTGATGCTTTGACAGCAATAAAGCCAATCACTGTCAATTTATTTCAATTAGAGATTGCAGTAATAGGATGAAAACTGTTCTCTCTTATTCCCTATGAGCTATGGCCTTTGTTTTACCTGCAAATTATTCAATAGCATCAGTTGTCAGCCGTTTATTTGCCAATCCAAAGCGTTTTCCGACCAATCGGTTGAGGACGTTATATCAGAATTATATCTCTGCAATGGCTAAGCTATAAGAAGTGAGGATTCCTCTTACCTTATTGCCTCCGCCAATTCCCAACAACAAAAAATTTCAATATCACCCTATGCAAACTATTGGTGACAAAGAGCAAGGAGAGGAATAGCGCATTCCCATGCCGCTATCGAGGATGCAATTGACCAGGGCGTTGAGCTTGTATTGTTTCCTGAATTATGGAATGGTACATATTAAAATGAAATTTTCCCAATATATACTAAAGATATAGATGCAGGTGGGAGTGCCTCTCCTTCGACATCTATGCTTTCTGAAGTTGCTCACAGGGAAGGGATTACAATAGTTGGTGGATCAATTTCTGAGTGAATTGGTAATTTCCTTTACAACACATGTTGTATATTTGGAAAAAATGGAGACATGAAGGATAAACAAAAAAATTTACATCTTATCGACATTGATATTCCTAGAAAGATTTATTTTATGGAATCCAAAAGACATACAACTGGAAATATCCCGACGGTCGTAGACACAGATGTAGGGCATATTGGGATTGGAATTTGTTATGACATCCAATTTCAAGAATTGGCTATGCTGTATGAAACAAGAGGTTTTATGTTTTGTGTTCTTCAGTTAATCAACCACCCAAGTAGTCTAAAAAAAATCAAATAATGTTGGCTATGTTCTTCTAATGTTTTACAATTTCTATGAGGGAAAGAGTAGGAGACTTTAGATAGATGAGGCATATTTTAGTTGCCAATGACTATTTTCATCTTTCAAGGATACCAGAAGAGAAGACACTTGGTGTGGTCATTAGCTATGTTGAAAAAATAGAAGGTCATGTTTTAAATCATATAAATCCAGGTCAATATATTGCTTCGAAAGTTCCAAGTCTAAAGGTTTTCGAGAATGGAGAAAGCATAAATGAAGAAGGAAACTATACTTTAAAGAATATTTACGATGTATTCCTTTTACTACAAAGATATGAGTTCAAGATGAATCATGTGAAATGGGTGAAGACAGTTAATCCTATTTTGGGAGATGGTATATCATACCAAGTGCATGTAGCTCTAGAAACTACCGAGGACCAAACTGAGTATTGTCTGAAGGAAAGGAATGAGATGAGTGCAGCTCTAAGAAACGTTCTGAAGGATGATGGAATATTGGTTATTCCTATAGTATTGATTCATGTTCTAAGATATTTATCAAGGAAAAGAAGGTTGAGAACATTCTCAATTGTGCACCATGTAACAACATCTTGGAGATTGTCTCTTTCGATATCCAATGGGAAGTTTGCTAAGGTTTCATAGGTAGGCTCAACAAATGGCACTCCTGATTTAGGAAAACATGAAAGGTGTACAGCTAAATAAGAATCCTTTGAAGATGGGCTTGGTGATGTAAAGTATCCAAATCATTCATTGGATGAAGTTGTTGGAATGGTACATGACATTAAATCTTCCTATGAAACTAAGAGAAGATTATGTCACCATTCTGAAAATTTTGATGCAAAATATTTCTTATCTCATATTGACAAAAATACCAGTGCAGTGGACCTGTAGTTTGGTGTTCTATCCTTGAAAGAAAATTTTCACAATAGAACAAAACAACAGAAACAGTTTGTCAAAGAAAACTTTGACTGCTTTGTTTCATGTAAAACTACAATTGATGATATTCAGAGTAAATTAAAGTAGATAGAGTTAGATCCAGAAGGTATAGGCACAGTTCATCTCAGTAATTCCATTCATGATGTGGATATTGTTACACATCGTGATTTTGGGCCCCTTTTCAATGCCAGGTTCAAGCCAAAAAAATAAGGTCTGTGCAAGGGATGCTGCAAAGATTTTGTATAATATTCAATTTACCCAACACAATTAGAGCATTCATAAGAAAATGGAAGTATGAATTGGTGGTCAAAGAATATAGGAAAGAAAATTCAATTGTATTTCCTTCTCATGTAGGAATACTAAAGAGATTTCTCAAAAAATTTGAAGAGGTGCCGCAATAATTCAAGGCAACACTTTACAAGTCTATGGAATATCCTTCAGTACAACAATATCAGTCTTGATATTACAGTCAGGTTGTTGCCAAGGTTGGATCCCGATTCATAGTGCTCATGAGAATGATGTAGTATTTACATAGATAATTGAAGTTTTCAAGCATGACCAAATTCCAAAGGGAGCAGGGTTAAATCAAATTGGAGAATATTATTTTAGTCCCAACATATGAAGATGAATTTCCTGAGGAAGAGACATATTTTCTTGGCCAATTTAGCCAAATAGACTTAGCATTATGAGGATGATCCTGAGGGGATTATCTCTCATGGATGGGAGCATTTCAATTGTAGGATTTTTATACAAAGGATATTGTTCCACGCATTATTAAAGGCATCGATAAATTTGGTGTATCTGTAACTCTTGAGCATATTAATGTGGCTGGCTTATGCCATAAATTAGAGATTTTATATAATTGTGTTCAAATTCAGAACATACAAATAGAATACATCATTGTGGAGAAAGTTCAAGTCAAAATACTATAGGTGGCAGAGTATCAGATATCAACTGAAGCAACAAGACAAATTTCATGGAAATGACTATTTTAACAGTCAACTTCAAACTTGTATTTTGGATAAATGAAAATGAATTCTAAAAAATAGAAATACAATTTTATTCAGAATGGGTTCCTATACAAAATCCTTTCTCAGTTTCTTCACAGGATTCAAGGTTTGATATATTTGAATTGATCTTTACAACACCTTTTTATAGACTGTATTTTCCTGTTTTAGTCAGTAACTTCAAACATAGATTCTAAGGAGACGGAGAGGAATATAGAAAAATGGAAACATGGGTTTTGATGAAAATAGGTTATATTAAAGAAACCTATATCAGTTTTAATACAGATATTAGAGTTTCATATATATAGATGAGGATTCAAAACCTATTTTTTAGAAATTTGCCTCCTAAAAAGAAGGAAATCTGTTAAAACTTGCCATTTTCTATTTGTAAATGTTTCTATTTTTAGAAATAGAGGTTAGGATGACTCAGATATTCTTGGGAAGACTGGGAAGATTTATTTTTTCTATAAAATAAGATGTAATAGACATAAAAAGGGTATTGTTTTCACTGTAAGTGTTGGGTATTGTTTCATTTTCTAAATGTAAATAATGTTGCAGAGAGGAGAAGTTGGAAATTATTCAAGGCAGAGATTCTTGCACCAGTTTTTTCTCAGTAAGTGAATTTATTAAGTGACTGTATTTCTAGTTTCAGACCCATTCGATATTTTCTTTCGTGTTTGAATGAGAGTAATTTGAACTAGAATTCATCTTTTATGCTTTAGTTCACTGATTCAAACATTTTAAAATATTTTCTGCTAAAATTATTACAGAATTCATCCTTGTTATATGCTCTATTTTAATGGACTGTTTTCCTATGTCTACTAACATCTTGCAATGCCTAAATTCTAAGGAAATGGTGTCTGCCTTGCCTCTGTCATTATCCTTTTCAAACCCCAATATTTTTCATCTTAAACCAACATCTTTTATTTGACTCCATTGCCCAATGGTCTCTTTTCAAGATTTATAAAACAAACTTGTTCCATCAGAAATTTGACCTTATGAGAGTTATTATTGAATCTTTTGAGTGAGAAATATTTATGATTGTTGAGAGATCCCTCTCTAATTATATAAGTTCATGATACAATCTAAAGTTTTTTCTATGGTTACCTCAGGTTTCCTTGATATGTCCCAAAGAAAATTTGAGCGTTAAAATATTGGCACTGTTTCCGGGGAACGAAAGGAAAATATTCCTTGGGTATGAATGACAAAGTTTCATATTTGACTTTTGATGGTGAACAAAGGTCAAACATCAAGTAGGTTGTGCATATTTCAATTGATGACTCCAACTTAGAAGAATCCAAATTTCAGAACTTGTGGTGACTCCACTGGCAACAAGATACATAAATCAAGTTTTCAAAGAAAATCTACAGACTCTGCTGGGAATGAGCTCATTTTATAGCTATGGAAAGGCATTGTAAAGAAATCAAGTTCTCAAGTGTGTGTTTTCTCCAAGATATTTTATCCTTTCTTGTCAATTATTTCATGTCCTTTCTCGAGCTTATCAAAATAATTTCCCATTTCTTATTGCATTCAAAACAATACCATGGATTCACTTTTGTATATCCTTCTTTACAAACTGAAAAATATATCTTCATATTGTACACTTAATTTTGACCAAGATCCTTCATTCAAGTTACATACTATGTCACAAGGTTGGCCGAATTTCGGCGTTCAAGTTCGAAATTCGACGAACTTTAAAAAAAAAAAAAATTCGTTACAATTCGACAAATTTTAGTTCATTTTTTTTTCCAAAACCCTAAAACGCACGCTACTATCTCCCACCATCAACAGTCCTTTCCCATTCCACTTTTAGACTTGCCACTCGATTCAAACATGATTCACTTTGTAGATGTTGTGCTTGGGTTATGGGTTTAACAGTCTTAAGACTCGAGAGTGCTTGGCATTCTACTGCTCAAGGGTCTAGACTCCAAATAGAGTTGCAAGCTTCTTTGTTCAATTCTTTCCTCATCCTTGTCATTTTTGTATGATAAGTTGCTATGAAGGTGTAACGCTCTTATTCTATCTCTCTTCAAGTGACCCAGGATGAATTTGCCTACTTGGGTGGCTTTGATTGTTCCTTTTATATAATGGCCAAGATGGAGACATGTTGGTTCCTTTGGTCTTCATAAGGTTTCGACCTTTGTTTTGATGGAAAAAAGGTTTTCTTTGTTAGATACAAAGGGAAATAGTGGTGCTCAAGGTTACGTTATGGGAAAAGGGTTCTGTTATATTTTATTTTAAAGTTTATATATATGTGCAGGACAAAGGTTTTTGTTATATTTTATCTTAAAGTATATATATGTGTGTGTGGGGGGGGCGAACTTAATGCCGAACCTCATCCCGAATCTCATAAAAAAATTTGAATTCGAACTAAATTTCAAGGTTTTTGAATTTGAATTTGAACCCGAACCATGTGACATAGGTTACATAACATCAATGATCAACTGTGCAAACCTCATGATACTAAAGTTGATACTTCAATCCTTGTACATAACTATGTTCCTTTCAATATCCAAAACAGATATAGACCACTTCAGTTACCTCATGTCCTTCATGATTTTCCTACAAATCACTACAAATACCTTCCTAAATTTGATGGGGAATCTCATAACCTTGCAACCGAGAAGCATCTTCAATATTTTTAGCATTTCATCAATATTTCAGAAGTAGAGCATGATGATGTTTGTATGAGAGTTTTTTCTTAATATTTACAAGGAGACGTTAAAGAATGATTTAAGCATTTACAACCTGAATCCATCAAGGCATGAGAAGAATTTTCTGATATAGTTTTGAAGTTATGGGGTAAGAGGAGCTCAATAGACCAAATTCTTTCAGAATTTTACTCTATGGAAAGACAAGAAGATGAAACTATGTCAAGTTTCAACAGGAGAATTTCAATTTTTATTATATCATTCCTAAAGAAATCCAACCACTTAAAAATACTGCTAAGTTATATTATGCATCAAATTTCCCTCCAAAATTGTCCTTGTTTCTTTTGGAAAGAAAGTTAGTCACTTTGTAGCAAATGTTCATTGATTCTTTATAGGTTGAAGATAAACTTAGAATGTCTAAACAAATTCAGATCAAGATAGTGGTGATAAAACTGATAAGTAATTAGAGTTGGAAGAAAAACATGAACAAGAAAAAGTTTTTCTGCATTTGAATCCTTATTTTTGTGAGAAAGAAGTTGATCAACCCAACAAATGTACAAGAGGAATGTTATAATGATATGTTTTCGGAAGATTGCAATCAACAAAAATTATTACAATTTTTTTTGTTGATGGATTTCAAGAAGATTTCAGTTTACCCATATATGATGAATATGAGGATGACTATTTGGATAGTTTACCTAAACAACTAGCTGAAGATATTGCAAGTTCTTGGCCAATTATTAGAGAAAATCAAATTACAACATGATCATAATTTTGAAAACATGGTAAATAGTAAGCATATTGAAGATCATCATTTGCCTTTGTGTTTTTATTCATTTGAATTGTTGAGAAAGAGATATAGAATCACTAATCAAACACAAGAATATGAGATGATGGATATGTGAGAATTGCTTCACAGTGAGATCTAGGAGCTAGAGCAATATTCACTATCTAATTTACTCACAAAATATTTAAGAGAACAACAAAAGAGAACAAAATATTCAATGTTCAATGTTTAAAGATTCTATGAACCTGCAATCCGAAAGATTAAAGGTCGTGAAAGACTCCACAAAAGATCGACGGTGTGGAAGAAAAATTGTGGAAAGAATATTGCAAAAAGGAGCTTGTGGAAAGGATATTGTGGAAAGGAGCTTGCATAAAGAAGATTGCAGAAATGATATTGCAGCAAGGAGCTTCCAGAAAGCATCTTGCAGAAAGAATATTGAGAAAAGGAGCTTGTGGAAATTCGAGGTATGATTTGAGGAAATGTTATGTTTCCGCATCCCGCATCTCGCATCCCACAATCCATATCTTATCTTAGATCAATGGTCATGGAAGATCCCGTAGGATATCAACGCTATGGAATGATTGATGTGGAAAGGAAACTGCAAAATTCACAAAATAACATTTTGGAAAATTCACAAACCCACATTCTGCAATCCACATCTTACCTCATATCAATGGTTAGGAAAAATCTCGACGAAGATAAACATTGGGGAATTGTTGATGAGGAAACCATGGTTCAGAAATACAATTTCGAGGAGGAAATATATATGTTAGATCAACGGACCAAAGAGTCTCAAAATTAGATCAACAAACTAGATTGATTATAGAGAAGGAGATTTCAGAAGAACCAAAAAACATTAAGTCAAGCTGCGGAAATGAATTTTGAGGTGCTGAATGAATAAAAGGGTGCTAAAGAATGTTTTGGTTCAATATTTACATTTAGTAAAGATTTCCTGCAATCCTTACAAGTGATGCCCACAAGTATGAAAAGATTATACACCATTATTGGAAGAGTATCTGATAGTTTTAATTTTAATAATTAAATGTTCAAAAACAAATATTATCAGATTTGAAAGGGTGTGTTTCCAGAACAATACGTCTGCAGGAAACGTGAATATACTTATATGCAGAAGTATGAGTTAGAGAAAGTGTCTCGGTGTCCACATCAGAAAATCAGAAATAGAGACTAGTGCGTGTGACAGAAAATGGAGGGGAAAGAAATCTAACATATTATAGAAAACATATTAGGGTGGTAGGGTGGCGCTAGGGAAGGAAATAGGCCTGTAGGGGGTTTTTACCTCCTTACACTAGAACATGGTAAATGGGGTGTAGGAGAATCATTTCAGTTGAATATGAAAACATAGGGTGTTGTAGCATCATTTCAGTAGAAACTGATAAACCACGGGGTCGTAGCCTCCTTCCAGTGGTAGCTGGTAAATAGGGTGGCATAGCATCCTTTCAATAGTAGCTGATAAACCAGGGGGTCGTAGCCTCCTTCTAGTGGTATCTGGTAAATAGGATGTCATAGAATCCTTCCAATATTCATTGATAAACCAGGGGGTTGTATCCTCCTTCCAGTAGTTGTTGGTAAATAGGGTGTAATACGATCCTTTTCTGTAGCAACAGGAAAAACTATTTGTAAATAACAATTTTGCAGTAATAGGACGTATTGGTGGTTTACCATATTGGGATTCCATGTTAAAATGGTGTTCTTTGTATTCTTGTTGTTATGTATTTTAATGATAGATTTAAAAATTTGTTAAATTAGTAAAAATATAACAATACTGATTCATCTCCCCCTCTCAATATTGGCCAATAAACCAACAATTGGTATCAGAGCAGGTTTCTTCACTACAGTTTAACTACTGGAAGGAAGATCCCATTAAAACCACTATGGATCAACAAGAAGAGATTTACACAGTAAATGGATCTCCAATACTTGGAAAAGAAGAATACATATTTTGGAGTATAATAATGAAAATTTATCTGAAGGCATTGGGACATGATGTATGGAATTCCTTGATCACTGATTACTTCCCACCAAAGAGGATAAGGACTCCAACTCAAAATAAATCCAAGAAAGGTAACTCAATGGAAATGGCTTCAATCCTTGATGGATTACCTAATGATGTCAAAGAGAAGATAGGTGAATGTAACTTTGAAAAGGAACTTTGGGGCAAGATAAAATACCTCTACTTATTTCAGCAAAGAGAAGAAGGAAGACTTGCTATTCTCGAAGATGTAAATATAAGTGAAGATGAAGAAAAATTATTTATAGGGACAACAAACTCAGATGAGGAGTCAGAAGTGGACATAGAAGCCCAATACATGGATGTTGTATATGAAATTGAAAAATGTAGGAAGAAGAACAAAGTCTTGAAAGAAAAATAGTCAAAATATCAAGAATAGAAGAAGTCAAAAGAAGAGGAAGTCAAAACCCTCCAAGAAGAGCTATGCAATTCAAGACAACAAGTGTTGGCTAGTATGGAAGAAGTCAATATCTTAAAAAAATATGTTTTTGAATTAAAGGAAGAAGTAAAGAAGCTAAAAGAGTAGCTGAATATTAGTGAGAAGTTCAAGGAAAGTACTGAAGCTCTTAATAAAGTCCTCAGCTTACAAAGATCCCCTAGGGATAAAACAGGTCTTGGATATAATCATAAAGGATCAAGCTCCATCATTCATGAAAATGTTAAATGTCAACATGATGCCTCCAAAGATACACCCAGAGGGAAGAAGAATCACAAGGAAATTAAGTCCAGTTATAATTATGCTCATCCTCCCAAGATGAAAAAATTTAGAAGACATAAAAATGAAAAGAGTCGTGTTGTAGCTTCAACATGTTTCCCAAATTTCTAAAAAAATTTAGACCCTCCTTTTTAAGTTTTTCTTGCCTCGGATTGTTTTGGATTCTTGAACTCTATTGTTCCTATGCTACAAATTTGGATTTTTTGAGGTTGATTTGTGATAAACTATTTTCCATCATTTCAGAAGTTGAATGATCTAAAACCTCTTTTATTCTAGCCAATGCTTTTGAATGTGGAGTTTAAAGTTTTGATTTGAAAATTATTTCCTTTATCACTATCGGAAGTCCATTGATGTGTGAATCAGGGCATTAGTCTTCTATATCGCCGCTGTTTCGGAGGGAAAATAGAGAACATGCCGACGGATAGTTCTTATCCTCGCCAATTTCGTGGTTTTATTGCTTAAACCCTTTGCTTTTCATTATTTTTTTTTCTTTTCGCTATCGGAACGGTGTTTGACTATTGATCGAAGGGCTAGTCCTTTGCATTTCTGACATGGCGGCAACGTTGACTTAACCATCGCCGATACTCAGTCATTAAAGCTCCTGATCTCCGATGGTTTTGTGATCCACAGAACTCATAGTCAATTGGTTATCCACCGTTGCGGCTGCGTAGTGAACTATCTCACCGATCATTAGTGTTTTCAAGTTCCAACGTTTTATTGAATAGTGGTTTTGATTTCCGATATGTGACTTCGGCAGCATTTAGTGCTTTATATCGCCGACATTGCAGAAACTTTTAGCTTTGTCTCGCTGATACTGTGGAGTATTTTGAGTCTTGAGCCACTGATACGTAGTCCTTAGAACCTTCGATCGCCGAAGTTTTCATTTGATCACAGAAGCCATAGTCTGTATGTCTTCCGCCATTTTGGATCCTTAGTGAAATAATCGTCCGATGCTATAGTGGTTTCGACTGCCGATTGAGGTTTTTTCCCACCGTCTTTTTCACCGGAAGGTCCATATATTGGGATGGGGTATTATTTTACTATTACCACTTCTGAAAAATCATGTCTGCTCCGTGTTCGCTGATCGAACTGTACCTCCGTGCCCAACAGTCCAGATTTTGTTGGATTGGTTTGCCTTCGTGGGTTTCTTGTGTTTTCCTGTCGACTGCATAGCTTGCTTTCTAGGTAGGCCAAACATGGTTTCTCCTCTCTTTTCATGTTATTGGTCGTTTTGGGAACTAGGGTCTTCCCCTGGTTAGCTTTTCCTGTAGTGGTGCAGTTAGCCATTTTAAATGAATATTTATACTTATGGCGTGAGGTATCAGTCAGATTGATGGTTTTGGTGGTGGGGGTTTCTTGACCCTGTGTTGTGAGCCATTATGGATGCTCTATCCTGGTCTGAAGGATTAGGTAGTGGGTGCAGACAAGCATTACACTCTCTGCACTGACTTTTGTGGGGTTTTTTCTAGCCGTCTGGGGGTAGTTTTGAGTTTTCTTAGGCACTTACCCTAGTTTTGAGGAATGACGGGGAGGTTTTCAACATTTTGGTCGAGCTGGGGTTTCCTCATTTTCAATTACAGTTTAGGGCCACACATTTGAAAATTAGCCTCACTGATAGAGTGGTTTATGTTATGCAAAGATTTAGAATGTAGTTCGGTTTAAGCAATGCGTTGTCTATTAGGGCTACGTTTTAGTTGCAGACAGACTTAGAGGATTTTTAGACCCAGCTTGCAGAAGCTTTTTTTTTTTTTGCCTTGTCATTTTCTTCTATGCATTAATATTCGGTGTAGTTTATTTATGAAAATGCATATGGAAAGGGTAAAAAGTTTGATACATTTTTTTCTTCATTCTTAAAACACTAACTAAAAGCTCCAATGGTCTAAGAACATGCTTGGTTTATGACAGGGCAACTATTGCAAAGGAGATATGTCTAAAAGACAAAAGAAGAAGGCTCCTATTGTAGAGGCAGAACTGGAGGTCGAGATCATCACCAAGGTGGAATATATATATGAAGATACCAAAGCCACCACCGGGGTAGAGCCATAATATAAATGGGGTGATATGTACAGGTTGATTGCAAATCAGAATGTGCCCGATGCAGGATTTGAAGAACTAACGATTTATGCAAACATCGAGAAATCTACCCTTATGAAAGTAGCCACGAGACCTGAGTTGTTCCCATGCTCAGAGGTGATCGGCTAGATTCTGCTTAGGGTATATGTGACCACGATGATCTTAGCAAATACTTCCAAATAGGGCTATGCTGCATACAGTCCTGCTTATGTCTCAATGGCATAACACTTGCCTCCTGCTCAAATTTACTTAACTGAAAGCTAGTTGAAGGAGACAATTTGGACCTGGTTGAAACTATCAAAAGAATGATGATACCAGGGAAGAAATTTTGAACCAGGCCCTCAAGAGAATATGATATAGCCACTCTCTGGATCCCTTATAGATTTATAGCACTGATGCTGAATATAGTTTTTGGGAGAGCTCATGGTAAAAGCTTCAAATTGGGATGGATACCCATTATCTTCTATGCGGCCACTCAGGGGACCATATTCAATTGGGAAAACATAGTGTCCAATAGCCTCTCAGCATGCGTATCTTCAGATTTTGGAGGGGTGTCATAGAAGAAGTCAAAGTTCTACATGAGCTCTATCTTAGTGGACTGTATATTACGTACCCAGTCTTTTCTAGCCTTAAGGTGTAATTGGGACAGGGACAGGACCCCTGTATACACTGCATACAAATTATTTTGGGCACACAAATACTATAGCCACTACAAAGAGATATGTGAACGCTTCATTATGCCTTTGTACACTTTAATTTTCCTAACAGAATGCAATTGCATGTCCGAGGAGGCATTCAAAGTCATTGAAGAACATGGGAGTTACTATTTTACTGAAGAGGGAATGTACATCAGAATGAATGGTGGCTCTAAGGCACCTTCTCTACTCCCCAAATATGCCACTGATTGTGTGTTACAGAAAGAAGCAGTCAGGCATGTATACATTGATGCTGTTGGAAGCTTCCTGTTCAAACATAAGAAGGTAGCATATCCTGCCATACCTTTCTAGCTGGGGAGTTAAAAGTTTACAAAAGTTAAACAGAATACAGAATTCGTGCAAGAACTGGAGCACTTTCATTTTGGAGAGATGAACTTCCACAGGAATGACTCCCAAAATAAAGTTGCAGAGCATTGCAAGGTGGAAAATGTTCATTTTCAATACACGAATTTCTGGGACAAAGATGAAAAAATCTTCAGAAATGCAAGGAATATGACTACATTAAAGAAGCGATTTAAACAGAAAATCACCATTGTAGGCGGAAAGGGAAAAACCGCATAGAATACAATTGAAGAAGAAGAGGTAAAAAAAGAGACGAAGATGCTAGAAGGCTAGCACAAGAAGTGGAAGGCTGGCTAAAGTGTGAAGAAGAAGAAAGAAAGAGAGTTGCAAAGGAAGCAGCAAAGAAGGAAGAGGAGGAGAGAAAGAAAAAAGAAGAAGTAGAAATAAAGAAAAAACAAGAAGAAAGTGAGGGTCAGAGGTTAACATGATCGCAAATAGACCAAAAAACTACTGAACAGATGGATGCACAAGGGGCACAAGACCATACAGATCAAGGGCATGGATAGGATAATCCTGATCTTCAGGATCCTACTGCAACTTCTGGAAGCACTCAAGAACAATTTTTATTTTCTCAAATGAATTTGATACCTTTTATGCAGAAAGAAGGAGAAGAGGTCCTTGATTTCAGCACTATCTTCTATGACAAGGAGAAGAAAAGGATTGTCAAAAGAACCGAGAAAAAGGTTGAAATAGGAGGAAAATCAGGGAAGATGAAAATTGATAAAACATTGGTGTATGGAACAGATGCAGATCTGATATTAATAGCAAGATCTAGTGTGGCATTAACCCAAGCCACTGAAGATATTGTAGATAGACTGATGACGGTGATCAATCAAGAAAGAACGCAGCTCAGTTAAAATAAACATTGAAGAAAGAGAGAGATGAAGGTTATAAATTGAAGAGGAAATTTTAGGACATGCAGAATGAAGTGAGGAATTCAAAGGCAGAACTCCAGGCCATGCAGGAAAACAAGATGACTTTAGAAGTTTCCATGGAGAGAATGGAAAAAGATGCTTAGAATATCTTAGCAGAATTACAAAGGCTACAAATAGAGTATCAAGTGTTGAAGATAGAGAAAAATGACCTCAATGTATCCTATGAAACTCTGAGTGCAGAAAAGGACTAGCTACAAAGCAAAATTGCTAAATTGGAGGCACAGAAGGCCACCATAGAAGAAAGAGAAAAGCAATATCAAATGCAGGTAGAAGGTTTTGAGGGATAGATTGCTTCATTGACAGCGTCACTGAAAGATGCTATGGAATAAAAGACAAATGTCCAGCCTCTGAAGGAGCACGTTATAACTGAGAGAAGAAAGATCCACCATCTGCAAATGCGCATTGAGGAATATTGTGCAAATAGATAGCAAATTAGAAGAAATCTTGGACACCACTTCATATTTTGTAGACAGATCTCAAGATATTTTGGATGTCTTGACAAGAAGGATAATGTGGATAGAAATAAATGAGGAAACCCTTGCGGAGCTATCAGCCAAAGATCGACATAGTTTGAAACAGGATCATGAGTTATTGGATTTTGCAATAAATACTACTAAAGAATTCAAGAAGACTGTGAAGAAAACGAAAGGATTATGTGCTAAATACTACAGAATAACGTTGGTCACATATAATAGATTCCAGCTTACTACAGATAAAAGACTGGATGCGATACCAGAGCATGAGATTTTCATAAAACAACTATAGAATAGGTATCAGGAAGACGAGCAAGAGATACACTAGGTTAAGGATCTAGATGAACAAATTCTGAAGAATCCAGTAGCTCATGTAGCAGTAAGAATTCACTTACTTGAGGATCAGCTGCGCCTGAGTCCGACAAGAATAGAGGTTGTTAAGAATTAGGCTGCTAAGTATGAGATAAAAATCCATTTTTTTGAACCCTCAGCTTTTGAAAGCATAGCAGCAGAGGCCCAGGTGTGGAAAAAGTTCACTAATGACCAAGCAGGGCCCTCTTCATAAAAATTCTCTATTAATTTTTTGTTTTAAATGTAATATATTGTATAATTGATGAGCACTCACTACAAGACAAAATGTGGGATTGAAACGTTGGCGAAGCCCAAAAGTTTTGCTTTTTTGTATAAGTATAGGAGAGTTAGATGAAGGAATGGACTTTGCTTTCCCATGCAAAGTCTTGAGAGTTATTGTAAGAAGAACTAATTCCTTTTGCAATAAAGAGTTACAATTTTTTCTACTGGAGAAAGTTTGGTGGACTGTTTCAAATGCTTTGCTATGGATCAGTTGAATGTGAACTATTTCATTTTCAGCTCATGTCCATTAACTATGAGATCGTTCTAACTCATTGCATTTCTGCTTATGTTATGAATGTATTATAGTTTATTCTATGAAATTTCCACTATGAGTAATGGAGGTTGTCATAAACAATAAGCTATCTTGTTGTCAATATTTATCTTAATGTCCATGTGTTCTGAAATAAATAACAGCTATATGTAATTGTTCATAATACTTGTGTAGAAATACATTACTCATTGTTAACTGTTAATTCTGCTCCCTAGGGATAGGTTAGTTAGTTAAATTTATTTTCTTGTTGTGTGTGATTTAGATGCGAGAGATTTAAGACGAGAGGTAAGAAATTGCACATCACATTGTGACGCTCCTCGTTATCTCTATCAATCTACATTTTTAGATATGCACTTACACATCATACTTAAACACAAAACTAAAAATATACACGGTGGACTGGGCCATAACTGGTAAAACCTTTTAATTTGTTACTTGACCTATGGTAGCCGGACCATAAACTGGACGGATTCCCCATACCAAAAAATAACGATCTATTTGGGAATGTTATTGGGGAGAATCCCCAGTTGTTGTTACCTACGATTTTCCAGGCATCAACAGTTTTTGGTGCTAGAAGGAGGGCCGCCAATGCATGGCTAGCTGAGGAAATCCATTTTCTCGAAATTATTCCACGGGTGACAGTTCTAAAAGCAGCTTGTTTCCCAATCCAATGCCTGAAGAGAAGGGTAAAGAGCATATGTAGTCTGTATATAACGAAGTAGTTGATGATCTGAGAAGATTTACTATGGCATATGCGAAGAAGATCGGAGGATTACCAATTATTCCTGTCTTACCCAGAAGAGAATATCAGAAGAAAGATCGCCCTCAGTTAGAATATTCAGTGTTGGTGGAAGAACTTGAAGAACTGGTAGAAGCATCCCTACATGAAGTTGTCCAACCTCTGAATTAGTTGTACCCAGATACACCTTACTGTTCACCTGTTCATACCCCTATTCAGTCACCACCTCATTATCCACTCAAAATCATGGCTCATGTAAATGCAAACCAACCAAATCCACCACCTGCTGGGAAGGCTAGGTCACCTTTAAACTTGGCACCTCCTTTTCATGATTTTCCTTAAGCTTTTGAGAAAATGTTGCCTGAGTTTGACCTAAGTGAAAAAATTCTAGTAGATGATCATTTGCAAAGCTTTTACTTGACTATAGAAGGACTACGGGCTAGAGAACATGAAGATGTAGTTTGCATATTGTTTCCACATACCCTGAAAGGTGCAGTAGCCTCATGGTATTTTGCTCTGCCTGCAAATTCAATCATAGACTGGGACACATTTGAAAGAATATTTAGAAGTAAATATGCAGTCCAGAAATCTCATGCAGCATTAATGAAAGGGTTATGCGCTTTAAATAAAGAAAGAAAAGAAAAAGTGCATAATTTCACTCAAAGATTTGCTGCTTATCTAAAGAATTTTTCTGCAACTGATAAACCATATGATAAAGTGCTAATTGAATACTATAATTCAGCTCTAGTGCCTGACTTGGCCATGTTTTCCAAGATGTCAGTCAAACCTACATTATCAGAAACTTATGAAGAAGCTGAGAGGGTAGAGGCTGAGAAGGAGAGCATAGAAGATTATCCTGTGCAGTTGAAAGAAAAAGCTTTTGGTAAGAAACTTTTATTACTGACTAAGCCTAAGGATGAGCGATCACAGGATTTTGAAGGAATGGTGAAGATGATGCAGAAGCTATCCAATCAAGTAATAGATTTGGAAAAAGAAAAAGAATCTCATAAATCATATAAGCCTTACTATAAAAGGAGGGAGGATAACAATCAACATAAACCTCCTCCACACAGTCCTGCATCAATGAATTTAACTGAGGTAGGTATGGATAATTTTTGCACTTTTCATCAACAGCCTCATTCTGAGAAAAATTTCCCCCAATGGATAAATTCTATGACATTGGTAATGAATCATTTATTGGACTCCAAACTAACAAAAATTGAAAATGAGGAAGAAACGAATGTTCAATCCACAGAAAAACAAGAGGAATATGCTGTAGTGTTATGGGATTGTGTCTCAATGTTTGATACATTAGAAGAAGGTTCTCTGAAACATGAGGAAACATCAGAAACCAATGTGACAACAAGAAGTCAGGCTTTGGTAAAAGAATACAAGTCAATACTTTTGAAGATCAAGAAACTTCAAGAAAATATAAAAAATAAGAACAATACAACTAATACGATACCTGAGTTTACCATTACAAGTCAAGATCCTAAGAGAATTAACATGCCTGTTAAGCCTATTGAAGACAAGGATGATAATGTCAAGAAGAATCTAAAAACACTTGAGATGGGGTATGATATTGTGGAAGACATCAAAAAGGCTAAGGAAAATATCTCATTATTCGAAATGTGCAATTTACCTCAGCAGAAAGAAAAATTGTTAAAATCACTTGAAGTACCAGAAGAAGAGCTTCCCACTAACAACCAACCTGTAGAAGAAATTGGTGAAGCAAGTGTGGGAGGTAAGTCTAAGTTTAAAACCCCACCATTTCTCCTAACCTTTGAGATATTCAACTATAATGTACACAACTGTTTAGTAGATTTAGGGGCATCGATCAATGTTATGCCACTTTCAGTCTGGAAGAGAATTAATGGACAGCCTAAACCATCCACTTGGAAGGTTATTCAATTAGACATAACAACTTTGAAACTAAATTGAAATACATGAATTAAATTTAAACCGACTTAGAAAACCTAGAACCGGTTACCTGCACAATAACTATAAATACTGACGGGCTCCTTGATCTTTTACCTCACGCTTCAGTTGTCTCCTGATGATGATCCCAGAGTAGGGATCGAAACGTCGAGATTTACTAAATCCAACGCAGCTCCTTCTCTTTTACAACTGTGAAAGTAGTTGAGGAAATGGAAGATTTCCTAATTCGCTTATCTACAAATGATAAAGTATGTCAGTACATTGATATTATAGTTGCATACATTCCATATGCTTATGGACTGGTTTTGAGTCAAGACTAGTCAGCAAGGCTAAATGGATATTTTGTATCAGATTGGTCACATCTGTGGTTGCCTCATAAGGGAAGTCCCAATCAGATAAAAATATTAAGAGAACCTCAAATGAAGCACAATGTTACTCAACTGGAGAGAAAAAATGAACTAGTGAATTCTGTGTTGGGAAATTACTTCATTGAACTAGAACTGGGAAATTACCAAGCAGAAGAAGCCAGCGGTACACCAGACACCCAGCCCGATCTCCTTCAATTTTCACAGGCTGATGAATTTGACTATAAAATAGTAGACTTAGTTTCATATGTAGTTTTTGATTCAAGTATAGTAGAAGTAGATAGTTTTTGGGCCCTTTATTTTGATGGATCTAAAAAATTGGAAGGATCAGGAGTTGGCTGTGTCTTGATTGATCCAAAGAAAAATAAACATTTTCTTTCTTGTATATTAGAGTTTGAATGTACGAATAATATAGCCGAATATGAAGCATTAGTTCAGGGACTGAAAAAAGCAATTAAAAGTAAAAAATATGAAAGTGTATGGGGATTCTGAAATAGTTGTAAAGCAAATTCAAAATCATATACATTGCATTTCAGCTCATTTAAAAACTTACCAGAATGAAGTATGGGATTTGCTGACAAATTTTTATGCATTTAATATTGTATCCATTCCTCGACTAAAGAATGTAGTAGCTGACTTATTAGCTACCTCAGCTGTAAGGCTTATACCTTCAAATAACAAATGTTCTATTGAATTACTTTTCAGGCCTTCAATTCCAGACATGATCATCAATCTACGGGTTTTTGATGATGATCAACAAATTCTTGAATGTTTGATGAAGGATGAGACCTTCAATGGAGCAATAATTGATGATGAAGAACACCAAGCTGAATTAAAATTTGACAACTTTATTCCTAAAGGATTCAGGACCTTAGAACGCATGTTTGATCTAGACAACAAATTCAAAAGTCCTGCAAATGTCAAGACTCATAGCTCATCCTTGCAATTTGAGCTAATAAATTTGGGGACTGAAGTTGAACCCAGATATGTAAATTTGGGAAAGTGTTGTTCTCGGGGTGAAAGGAATAAGTTCATTAGTTTGTTAAAATAGTACAAAGATGTGTTTTCCTAGACATATGAAGAACTTAAAACATATGACACAAAGATTATACAACATGTCATCCCTATTAGAGCTAGAGTCAAGCCTTATCAACAGCCTTTGAGGAAGATGCATCCAAAGTTGGAACCTTTGATTCAGAGTGAAGTAAAAAAGTTGTTGGATGCTAAAATTATATTCAAAGTCAAACATTCGGAATGGGTTTCGAATTTGGTGCTAGTAAAAAATATATTCGAAGAAATCAGGCTCTGTGTAGATTTCAGAAACCTAAATCGTGCTGCGGATAAAGATAACTATCCAGTTCCACCCATGGAACAAATATTGCAGATGGTTTCAGGTTCTAAGTTATTTTCATTATTAGATGGATTCTCTGGCTATAATCAAGTATTAGTAGCTGAAGAAGACAGACTTAAGACTACATTCATAACAAAATGGGGAACGTTTGCTTATGGAAGGATGCCCTTTGGACTCATTAATGTTAGAGATACTTTCCTGAGGACCATGGATATAGCTTTTGACCATCTGATTGGCCGTAGTGTTGTGGTATATCTTGCTGATGTCACAATATTTTCAAAGAAGAGAGAAGAACACGCATTCCATCTAAAGCAAATTTTTGAACATTGTTGAAAATCTGGGATCTCACTGAATCCTAAAAAATGTGTGTTTGTAGTTATAGAAGGAAAGCTATTAGGTCACATTGTTTCTAAAAAAGGGATCTCCATAGACCCAGAAAGGATTAAGGCCATAGAACAGATTGCTTTACCCCATAACAAAAAAGGTGTGCAATCATTCATGGGGACAATTAATTTTGTGCGAAGGTTTGTACCAGATTTTGCTCAAATTGTTAAACCTTTGCAGCAAATGGTGAAACAAAATGTACAATTCAAGTGGACTGATGTGGATAAGAATGCATTTAGTAAGATAAATACATCTATTGCTCATGCACCATCTCTTAAAAGTCCAAATTTTGAAAAAGATTTTATTTTGTACACTTTCGCATTCGATGATTCATTGGCAGCGATGCTTACACAGAAGGAAGATGGGGAAGATGAGTACCCCATATCATTTATAGCACTAGTTTGTAGGGAGCTGAATTGAATTACCCAGCTATCAATAAACAGGATTATGCAGTTTTCAAAGCGGTAAAACAATTCAAGCCATACATACTTAAGAACCATACTAAGGTAATAGTTCCACACCCAGCTATGAGATCTATTTTTGTACAAAACGAATTAGGAGAAAGAAGAGGCAACTGGGTAACGGATTTACAAGAATATGACCTTGAATTCAAACCAACATCCATAGTTAAAGGGGAAGGACTAGGCAAACTAATGGCTGAAGGTAAAGACAACAAAGAGAATAGTCGGGACAATGAAGCTGAGTTACATATGGTGGATGTATGTCCTATATTCACAGCTCCAGATTCATGGTACCGAGACCTTGTTCATTACCTTCAGGAAGGATATTTGCCAGAACATTGGAATTCCAAACAACGAAGAGCATTGCACCTTAAATCAACTTCATATCAGATCATTGATGGAGTATTATTCAGAAAGAATTGTGATGGAGTTCTTTTCAGGTGCTTAGATCAAGAAGATGCAAAGAAAGTCATAATATAATTACATGATGGGTTTGCAGGAGGTCACTTTTCCAGAGATACAACAACCCATAAGATTCTTAGAGTTGGGTATTACTGGCCCACACTATTTAAATATTCTCATGCTCATGTTAGAAAGTGTGATATTTTCCGGAGGTGTGTTGGAAGACAAGCCAAAGCAGCAGGGCCTCTAAAACTAGTGACGATAATAGAACCATTCGAACAATGGGGAATTGATATCGTCGGAGAAATAAAACCAAATTCTTCATTGCATCACAAATACATTTTGACGGAAACTAACTACTTTACCAGATGGGTTGAGGCCATTCCGTTACGCAAAGTGAACGAAGATGCGTTCATGGATTTCTTGCAAGATCACATTATGACCAGGTTTGGGGTTCCAATTTCCCTAGTTTTTTATAATGCTACATATTTTTCTTCTATTAAATTAACTGCATTTGCGAATGAAATAGGAATCAAGTTGCATTATTCTGCAAACTATTACCCACAAGGAAATGGTCTGGCAGAATCTACAAATAAGAATCTGATTAGGATCCTAAAGAAAACTGTGATTGAAAACCAGAGAAGTTGGCACTTAGCACTACCTAATGCTCTTTGGGTTGATAGGGTCACACCCAATAATTCCTTAGGTGTGTCACAATACATCTTTGTCTATGGAAAAGAAGTTATCCTCCTTCCCAACATTATGTTACCTTCTTCCAGATTAGCTCAGTAGTCTAGAGGTACTAATAATGAAATCTTACAGAATAGAATCTATAATCTTGTGAAGGAGGAAGAATCTAGGTCCAAAGCCAGAGAACGATTTAAGCATCAACAAGAAGTGGTGAAATGGTGGTTTGATAAGCATAAAGCTAGAAACAAGGAATTTGAAGTGGGAGATCTGGTTCTTAAGTGGGATCATCCGCATGATGAAAAGGGGAAGCACACTAAGTTTCAATAATTATGGGTATGCCCTTTTATGATTGCAGCCAAGCTTGTCCCCTCAACTTACAAGTTGCAAGATCTACAGGGGTGGGAAGAGAACTTACTATTTAATGGTTTAGTTCTCAAACCTTTTTTTTCCTGATTTTTATTTCTTGGTTTTCTTGTACATAAATAAACTAATTTGGTTGTTTATTTTTTATTTATTTTTTTTGTTTTTAGTTAGATTTTGATTGAGTTCAATAAGAAAAAGTACAAATTTTGGTTGCATGGAGTTCATCAGAATTCTGGATAAACTAATTTTTTATTTATTATGAGACTATGCACTATTGATTTATTTGAAAGAACTTCTTCTAGTTTAGCAGTTTTCCTAAATGACTATGAACACATTGAAGTCCTACTTAATCCTTGTAAAATAACTCAAGGTCAAAAGGTCTGGAATACTATTTCTAGGCTCCATCCATCTCACATTTGAAATGTCTAAGGGGGTGACAATAAATACCCATGGAAAGGAAGTAGGGTAAACGATATATTATATTTAAAAGATCCCATGCCAAGAATTGAAATCCAAAAGGAAAATAAGAGTAAAAAAACTCCTAAGAAAGAAATATGTATCAAAACAAAGTACTGAACCATATTAGTTCAAGATTGCCAAAGTTCTTCTCCATTCGTGCGCTGAAAATTAAATACATCTATCACACAAAAGGACACTATGGATAGAGGAGCCTGAATAAAAATTCAGAAAGAAGGCATGCAGGAGGACTCAGAAAGGAAAAAAAAGTCCAAAAGTGAAAAAGTGAAAAATGGTATGGAAATGAGGAACAAACGAATATTTTTGCTTACCATATGTTACAATCCTATGGTGTCTAAGCTAGGAACTACCGGAAGACAGAGGTAAAAAATGAAATTCATATTCTTGGCCTCAAAAGAGTTATCTATAATTTTAAATATTGGTTCCCATTATCCCTAAATTGGACAATCATCAATGATTAGAGTACATACATTTTTCATTTGGGAAATTCACACATCTAGAAGAATTCAACATGTTGGTATTTATTGTCAAAACATTTTGTTGATCAAATAAAGAAGTTGTCCAGAGATCTGTGTTCACCAGGTAGTCGCCAATTGTTGCAGTTGCAACCTATTTCCCAAATTTCTAAAAAAATTTGGAACCTCCTTTTTAATTTTATCTTGCCTGAGATTGTTTTGGATTCCTAAACTCTGTCGTTCCTCTGCTACAAATTTGGATTTTTTGAGGTTGATTTGCGGTAAACTGTTTTCCTTCATTTCGGAAGTTGAATGATCTAAAACCTCTTTTTGTCTAGACAATGCTTTTGACTGTGGAGTTTAAAGTTTTGATTTGAAAATTATTTCCTTTATCACTATTGAACGTACATTGATGTGTGAATCAGGGCATTAGTCTTCTATTCACCACTGTTTCCGAGGGAAAATAGAGAACATGTGACGTATAGTTCTTATCCTCGCTAATTTCGTGGTTTTACTGATTAAACCTTTTTCTTTTCATTATTTTTGTTTTCTTTTCACTATCGGAATGGTGTTTGACTATTGATCAGAGGGGCAGTCCTTTGCGTTACTGACACGGCAACAACGTTGAACTAACCGTCATCGATACTTAGTCATTAAAGCTCCCAATCGCTAATGGTTTTGTGATCCACAGAACTCACAGTCAATTGGTTATCTGTCGTTGCAGCTGTGTAGTGAACTATCTCACCAATTATTAGTGTTTTCAAGTTCTAACGCTTTATTGAATAATGGTTCCAATTTTCGATATGTGACTTCAGCGGCATTTAGTGCTTTATATCGTCGACATTGTAGAAACTTTTAGCTTAGTCTCACTGATACTGTGGAGTATTTTGTGTCTTGAGCCGTCGATACATAGTCCTTAGAACATTTGATTGCCGATGTTTTCATTTGATTGCAGAAGCTGTAGTCTGTATGTCTTCTGCCGTTTCGGCTCCTTAGTGAACTAATCGTCCGATGCTATAGTGGTTTTGACCGCCAATTGAGGTTTTTTCCCGTCGTCTTTTTCACCAGAAGGTCTATATATTGGGGCGGGGTATTATTTTATTATTACCGCTTATGAAAAATCGTGTTTGCTCCGTTCTTGCTAATTAAACCGTACCTCCATGCCTAGTTGTCTGGATTTCGTTGGATTGGTTTGCGTTCGTGGATTTTTTGCATTTTCCTGCCGATTGCATAGCTTGCTTTCCAGGTAGGACAAACATGGTTTCTCCTTTCTTTTGATTTTATTGGTCGTTTCGGGAACTAGGGTCTTCCCTTGGTTGGGTTTTCCCATGCACCCAATATGCAAGTGAATTACAACTAACATACATAGTGTACAATATTTATCGTCAACACAGGGAAGTCTTGTATTTCAAGGATAACATGCACAATATATGCTTAAACACTAAATTACTGTAATTGAACAATCCTATCCTCTGTTCGGCTATGCTCATCCCAAGAATCTATTTAATCTAGTTACCTTCTAAAGAATATAGTCACAATTACCTTTTGTTGTTCTTGATCTAAGAATGGAAAGATGAAAGTCACATCTAGATTACAATTGCAGAAAAAGGGAAATTATGTTTCAAACCACTTAATGATTAACCCAACTATCTTAATATTATTATTCTAGAAATCCAAAGACATAAATTTCATATTAATCTAGAGATTCAAAATATAGAAATTGAGTTCATTTGTTCTATGAATTCGAAGTACAGGAATGAAATTCTGCAATCATAAAAATAAGAGACAAGCTGCAAGGATTCATGAAAACAACAACTAAAAGAAATAAGGATGAACAGAGCTGTTACAGTTACCACACAAATTGCATAACGAATAATTACCTACTCAGTTGACTGTCACACCATGCCACTACAGGTATCCAAGAGATGCAATCAACAACACACTGTAAATCCACAACTTGTTACAACTTCCTACGAAGAAATAAAATTAACAAAACATCACACAACAAAATAATTGAAATTCCTAATTTAACTCAGCAATCCCTGTGGAAGGTGGGCCCATCCTTCACACAAATATGCTGGATGAACACACGTTAAAACCCTTAGATCTGAAGTAACTCCTTGTATAAAAAATACAGATCGATTACACAATTCCTCCCTGCAAATAATACAATGAATTGATTATATGTTCAACAACCCTTGGTTCGAAACAATTCTCCATATTTATACAATGTAAATCATAACATCCTATCCCTATTATGGGGCATCCATGAAGATCTCTGATCTTCAGGCGCCCTAAATGACAACATCTGTTACAAACATGGCAGGATGAAAGATAGTAAATATAGGGAAACTGTTAATCAACCCAAGAGTAATGATATCTTCAGATCACAACTATACATGAGCAGCATCACACTATTGACCTACACATCTGATGCATTCTATTATAGCTATATTTGTACAGCTTTTCCTGGGATAATACACTGGGACCGCATTCCTTGGGTAATGGTAGGATGGATGGTGATTAACATGAGCGATGAATGCCCATCCTTTTCATAGAATGTTCATCTCGATCTTCCTGCAGTCTATATATCTCAAAATACTTTCATAAACCATCATATGTTAGCATATTGAGAGATATGAAGCCTTAATTATCACAATCATAAGTATTAGTAAAATAAAACAATGACCAGTCATACCTTGGTGGATTGAAGAGTAGAGTGAAGGTAAAACATTTATTTGGCATGCTCAATGGGGTAGGATAGGACAAAAAGAGGTAATTAAGGATGGTCAAAAAGGGCCATTTCTAGGCCCAATATCTCCCCCCAACTGTCCTGTTGCATGTCCTCATGCAACAACCTCCATTATTCCGAATCCGAATCTTGCACTGAGCTCTGTTCATGGAGAGAAGAGAATTTGTAGGGTAACTCAGACGTTCCTTCTTTTTCTATGAACCCTCTGTGGGCAATCCAATATCTCCAGCATTGCTACTCCTCTGCCTTGGTTAGTGAGAAATCCATCCTGTATGGTTTTTATGGCCACCAGATGAGAGAAAATTTAAATTTTAGGCCCAACCAATTAGCCCCACACTCCCTAATACATCCAACATAACCATCAACCCTGGAAAGTGCATGTTCAAAATTTCTAAAATAATAGGGGTCTCTGCTCCTGAGTGTAGGAGAGGCAACCTACCATCTGTGCTTACTTACTTCCAACGCTGCTTGTTGGTGTATATAAATATGGTTGGTACAGGTAGAAATATTTTCCTCCTATAGTTCCATTATGTGCCGAGTCTAGATGGGGCATGAGAGCAAACTCCTGTGTCAAGCAAGAAAAATACCAGGATTTTGAGGCTCACTTCGAACCCACAGATTAGAGTGAGCTTCATTATGAGAAAAGGTTTGAAAAGACCTTTCCCACTGAGCATGATCGCTCACAAAAGAAGCAGAGGCCCTCAACTGAACATCTTCTAAAAAAGGGATAGGATTTGAATGGTGGTCCAGAGGGCAAGCCATCTCATGCAAATATAATTCACAGAACAAATTTTGATCTTCAAAATTACTTCTTAAAAACGTTTCCAAGAATTTTGCTGAGGTTGTTATCTCAAATGACCTCCCTTATTTCACAAATCTTAACTTAAACCAAACAAATTGTTCAAATAGAAAGACAGGGTAAGAATAAGAAGGTACCCTAGGGCCCAGGAGTTCTTGAGAAAGAGCATACATCTGCTCTTTTTCCTTCTGCATAGACTGGAACTTTTTCAGCTCCCTTAAATTGCTCTGTAGCTCTTCTTCTCGAAGTCTTTGGGTCATACGTTCTTCTGCCCATTTCTCCTCCAGTATCCTAATAATATTTTTATGCTCAGTAAGGGAAACTATCCCTTCTTGGTATTCCTCCACCTAGCTCTTCCATTTTATTACCTCCATTCTCAGAATTGATATTTCTACAGTAGGGTTCAGGGCTTCTTCTTCATGATGCTCCTCCTTGTTAGAATCCAAGTCAATGAAATTTGAAGGGGATCAATCCACACTTTGTCACTTGATGTGCCACATTGGAAATCCCGCTCATCTGAACCTATTTCTGGGGGTGTTGGTTCTTGTGTGACAACAACCTTTTCTGGACTCTCTTCAACAACAACGTCCACCACTCTTGGAGATGCTGGTTCTTGTGTAACAGTGTCTTGTTTTTGGGGTTCTCTCATGGAAATTTTGGCAACTGACTGTGAGGATGTTGGTTCTTGTGGAGCAACTTCCTCCTGAATTTTAATTTCATTTTCTACCTGATCATCAACTGCTATCTCAGACAGGGGCTATGAGGCTACTAGTTCTTGTGTGATAGAGCCCTGTTCTTCTTTTTACTCATGCTGCTGAGATTGGATGTCTTCTTCAGTATGCAGCTATTACTCAAGGATTTCAGTATCACCTGAGGGTTGTGTTTGAACTTGTTCATCTTCACCCCAATCCATATCAGGAATGACATCCACTTTATGATTATTTTCTTGTTGCATTTCAAGAGTCCCTACTACAGTTTTCAAGGATGTTGGTTCTTGTGTGACAAAATCCTGACTCACTTCTTCATCTACCTGCTATTGTGGCTCCTTTTCTAGTATTTCTATGTCTTGGGATGATTTTGGAGTCATAGTACAAAATTCTTTATTAAATTCCAGAGTGCCTTCAATTCCTGGTTCTCCTCCCACTTGGACAACCACTTGGACAAGAACATTCAAGGATGTTGGTTCTTGTGTGACAGCACCCTGTTCAACCCCATCATTTCCTTGCTGTTGTGGTTCCACTTCTACGATTTCTGTGTCATGGGAGGATTCCACGGTCAAAGTGCAATCTTCATCCATAAAATCGGGAATAAATTCATCCCTTGGTTCCTCTGTCCCAGAGTTAGTGGCAATTTTGGAAAGAATATTTAAAGATGTTGGTTCTTGTGTGACAGCATCTTCTTTCTTTGAAACTTCCCCCTCTTGAATTTTTCCTTTGGGAGTCTCGTCTTCTCTCAACTGGGTTGTCCCTGCCCTTCCTCAGTTGTAGGTGCAGACTATTGTGTTGTAAAGGAATGAATTACAAGCTTGTATCCTGATTCTTTAAAGATTTCTCGATGGGTGGGATAGACCACTCTTTCTACCTCATTGCTAGGCTCAGTAGGATTTGATCCTTCCAATTGATTTGCAGCTTCCACCAATGTGTGTAGCTTCCTTCTATCCTGTTTTCTGCATGCTTCTTTCCATTTTTCCAATTCCTTTCTGAGTGTTTGGACTTCCTCTTTTAATAGCCTATTTTTGAATAGAATTCCTCCAATTTCAGGTTCTTCTTCAACTGGCCACTCTGGGGCATCAATTGGTCTGGGTTTAAGAACGGGGAACTCAATTTGTGCTTCTAAGTTTGCCCATATTTCCCTTGCCGCTTCTGCTGCTGTGACCGACTTGGTTCTTTTCCTTCTTATTGGTGGAGATACCTTAATTTCATCCTTTGATCTCCTCCTTTTTCTTTATGGTGTTGGAGTTTCTGGATTCACAGCTGAGGTGGAAGGAATGTTCCTAGTTCCAACATTTTCTTGTTCCTCAGGCTGTTCTTCCTCAATCAAAGTTCCTCCCCATTTAGGTTAGGATTCAATGGTCACCAACTCAGTATTTTCTTCTGTTTCCATGGTTCTATCATCTTCGAGTTCAATTGTCACAGTATCTAATGCTACTCCAGTTTCATCCTCTGCTGTCAGAGCTACCCTATTATTTAGTTCTTCCACAGGGTTTTCATGTGCATCTTCTGTCAATTGTTCTACTTCTACCCCTGGTTGATCCTCTGATCTAGTCTCATCTCCCCCCCCAACTATATTGGAGGGGCTCTGAGCCTCCAGTTGTGCTTCATTTCCCCCCAATTGTGGATGGATCTGCTCTTCTTCTATTGGAATACCTAGAAAAGGAGCGGGTTCATGAACTTGAGCTGTAAATTGCTCCCAGGTTATATTGTGTTGAGAAAGGGTCCTTAATATTATTAATTTAATGAGGCCATGGTGGGTCAGTGAGGAGAGTGGATGTTTGGCAACTCGAACAAACCCCACCATATGATGTAAATCATTGAGAAAATAATATGGAATATTTAACAGAACCCTATGACGGAGATGAGATAGTAAAGGGAATTCAGGATTATAGATTGTTCGGTACCTACCTTCGTAGGTGATATATTTCTTGAGGAAAACAATGACATGATTCCATGGTCATGGTAATGACTGTAATACTATCCCCCTTTTTGTCATTTGTGTTAACACTGAATTTATTTTTGTCAGAATTGCTCCTATTGCCTTCGAAATTTTAAGTTCTCATGGGTGATTGGGTTGGTTTCCAAAGTTTTCTCATTAAGATATGTCCAAGTTGGCAAAGAAGAGAAGGTAAAGAAGTTTAGGGAAAAAGACAAAGGAATTTTTCATAAATGGGGCAAAAAGGATTTATTAATTTTTGAGTGAAATCTACAAAATGGGTTTTATATTTTATTTATATTCAAAAATTAATAATTTTGAATATTTCTCCAAAGTCAAATGCCGCATTTCATTCACCAAACCAATTTTTAACGGAAGTTTATGCACTAAACAAGGTTATTACCTTTCTTAAGGTATAATCTAAACATTAGCGCGTAAAATAATCCTATGGCTAATGTAAAAAGGTAAATTAAATCAACGGGTAATATTATTTCCGGAGGGTAAAGTTGCGCGTTATTTAAAAACAAAAGGGCTGAGCGGAATGCATATGTGCAAAGTTGATCCGATGGTAGAGAATTAAAGTGAATTAAATCAACGGCTAGTATGAATTACGGAGCTTAGACTTGCACGGTAGATAAGCCCAAAGTGCCCAGTGGAATTTGGTACGTGGCATTTGATCCGACGCTGGAAAGTTAAAGATATATCACATAAATGGCTGTGGATGATTCCGGAGCTCAAAGTTGCATGTTGGAAGCCTGGCGGAAAGGAGTACATGGCACTTGATCCTACGGTTGAAAACTAAAAGTAATTAGATCAAGGGTCACAAAGGAATCCGGAACAAAAAGGTGCGTGATAGATAATCTGGAAAGGAGTCTCCGGAATAAACCATCCTATATAAATAAATTTGAATTGGACTTTGTTTTAAAAATAATTTCATTTGCATGCCGCACGCTGAAGGGAAGTGATAGTCCTCCATGTTTCCAAACTCAAACTGTTACTTGTTTTCAATCACACAGAAAATGGCAGAGATGAAGAGTCAGTTGCAAATTGATTTTTAGAAGGGAAGCTGCCATTCGACAATGAAGAAGCAAATCAGCGCATAAGAGTTGCATAAATATTTACAGTGAGAGCATTCATGAAGTTAAACAGTTCAAAGATTCAAAAGCAACATAGCATATTTTCTAAAAAAATGACTGTTTTAGTCATTTTATTCAACGAATTGTTTCTAGAAAATGAAGAAGATATTTCAAAAAATGAAAGATTTTTTTCATCATAACATCGGGATCTACAATAACCTCTCTCAGTTTTTACCCAGGTGATACAGATTGGGAGCAGCAAAGTCATCTTCAGAGGGAAAATATTCAGGTTTCGAAATGACTGTTCTAGTCATCCAACAAAAATAATTGTTTAGATCAAATGAATATGTATTTTGTGAAACTGGGAGAGTATTTTCTTCACAAAGTACCTTCATACAATAACCTCTTTCATTTTTTTCACAGGTGCTACAGTTCAGCAGCAACAAGATCAGTTGTACAGACCAGTTTTCATGTTTTCCAAAGGACTATTTCAGCCATCAACTTAAAAGAATTATTTTGGACAAATGGAATTTAATTTGACAAAAATGAGAGAGGTTTTTAGTCCTAATAGGACTATAATAAAAAACCTCCTTCATTTTTTACACAGTAATCACAGGTTGGGAGAAATTTAAATATCTTTACAGGTCATTTTTCCAAAAATATACAATTTTATTATCTGAGTGAGCAGCTTAAAAGGAATATTTCGAGGATATTATGATTATTCTAGAGAAATTAAGACGTGGGTTTTGTTGGGAACGTGTCCAATTATAAATACCTCTCCCATATTTCACACAGCTGTCATCATTAGAGATATGCAGGAGGAACTTTGTTGTAACTGTTTTCAGTTAGGTTTTTGAATTTTAGGTTTTCAAATTCTAAGTTAGGTAAAGACTTTTCTTATAAAAAGGAAAATGTAATTGATAGTTAGGGGAGTATTTTCAAGAGAGGGAGGATCTACATTGTAATGGCCTCATGTTTTCAGTAACTGAATGAAATTTGCAGAGGAGGAATGTAAAATCCTTTTCATGTTAGAGATTCTTGTGCCATCTTTTCTTTAGTAAGTAATTTCTTTATGTGACTATTTATCCTGTTTCCCACTCCATTTTGTATTTGATTTCATGCTTGAGGATTAGTTTTTATGGGATAGAATTCATCCTGCATGCTCTAAGTCCATTGTTCAAACATTTTCAAAATACTTTCTTCTAAAGTCTTGCAGAATTCACCCTAGAGGTGCTTTGTTGGATGGAATGTCTCCCTTTGTTTACTAATCAACCTGCTAATATCTCAAGACTGAGGAAATGGTGCCTACCTTGCCTCTGTTCATAAAATTTCAAAACTCTACCTCCTGCAACCTATTTCAGATCTGATTATTGACTCCATTGCCCAATGGTCTCCTCCATGACTGTCCTACCAAGTCTTTAAAACAAACTTGTCCTATTTGTCCCATCAGAAATATGACCTTCTGAGTGTATTTGATTGAATATCTTGAGTATAAAAACTTTGTAAATAGTGAGAGATCCCTCTCTTATTGTATTAGTTCATAAATACATTCTAAAGTGGTTTTTGCTGTTACCTCGGGATCTACCTTTTCACAACCTGGGTACATTCTGAGTGCTAACAAACTGGCGCCGTTGCCGTGGAACGAAGGCTCAAATATTCCCTGGGTATAAACGACATACTTTCATATTTGATTGTTGATGGTGAACAACAGTCAGATATCAGCAAGGTTGTGCATCTTTCACCTGGCGACTCCATCTTTGAAGAATCCAGTTTTCAAAATTCCTATGGTGACTCCACTCTCAGAAGATTGCAAAGTTTGAAGAAGTTGATTCAGTTTATTCAGTCGTCGATATGAGTTCTTTGTCTACAAGGTATGCTCCTATGAATCGTGCTCACATTCCTGGTTTTCCAAATCGAATACCTAAAGTGGATTGGCAAACAGGTCTTCCAAAGTTTAAAGATCAAAAGAATGATGATGCTGCCCTTCATTTAGTTAGATTTCATATACATATACATAAGCTGGGAGTTAAATTACATGAGGATTCTTTAATGAAAATGTTCATGGCTACTCTAGAAGGAGATGGAAAGTCATGGTATGAAGGGTTACCATCAGAAAGTTTATCTTCCCTTACTGATTTTCATACAGTATTTCATGAACATTACCAAAACCAATACCCCTCCTTGTTGCTGGTTCAAGATTGTTGTATGCATGCTAAAGGTTTCATTGAAGATTTGGAAAAATTGTATAGTGATGATGAGTTAGTGGATGAAGAGCTTTTAGAAATTTTATATGAGAACCCATTTCAGAAAAAAGAAACACAAATTAGTTGTCTTCATATTCAAGAAAAATCTCAGCAGTTAATAATTTCTTCCTCTACTGAAAAAGACATGAGCCAAAACTCTGATTCGAGCAGCTACATTTCTTTTGCTGAAGTAGATGATAATTTGCAGCAGTCTTATCATTCTTTGTATGACCAAGAAGGAAGTTGGGATGGTCAATCAAACCCTTCTTCATATTACTCAACTTCTGAAGTTTTGTTTCAAGATGAGGCTGCTTATTCCCAATCAGAAAATTCATTTTTGCAGCAGCAATATCCTCTAAATTCTAATGCTTCTGTGGGTGATTACATAAAGAATTCTGATTCTACAAATTTTCAGTCTTACAGTCCCTCCACATATTTATTTTCTGAAAATACATTTAAAAAGAAATCAGCCCTTGGATTAGAATTGGAAAAAAGATATGAGCATGAAGATGATCAACCTATTGATGTGAAAGAAGACAGTTATACTCTTGATGGTTTTTCTGATGATTGTGGTTAGCTTGTTGAAAATTATGTTAGTGATGGCTTTAAAGAAAATTTTAGCCTACTTATATATAATGAAAATGAAGAGCAATCATGCCATCAATCTCAGTATGTGAAAGAACCAATAGTGTGCAATAAACAAAGGGATCATAAAGGAGGAGATGAGGACTCTCAATGGGATGTTTTTTTTAAATCTTTCCAATTCAGAAACATTTTGTCAAGAAGACAACTTTCTGCTTAATCTTGTTGAACAGAATGATATTCCTCTTGAAGCACTTGAGAAGAAAGGAGTTGTAGATGTAGAAATATTAAATGAAGTTGCTGATATATCATTGAAAAACAATCATGAGAATTCCTTTCAAAGCTCTTTTAAAGATCGGTTTCAGAGTATGCAAGAGGAGTTACTTTTTGGACAGCCTTGTCATGACAAGCAAGTGATTGAGTATTTCGAAATTTGTCATGTTTTTTATGATCCAGTAGCAGAGTACATGGATAAATTCTTCAGATGGAGTATTTGGTTATATGTTTGCAGCAAAAGACAAATTTTTCATCATAACCTATTGCTATTTTGTTCTTATCACTACTACATTTCGATCCAAAATCCGACGGTTACTTCCGACGGCACGTGGATTTTTTCTTTTAAACCTACCAAAAATCACAAAGTTAATTTTTTTTTTGTAAATGTGGCCACAATCGTCGCTTAACCGACGGTTATTCTCATCATCGTCGGTTAAGCGACGGCGCGTTAAAGCAAAGTGAAGCATGAAAATAATTTTTTTTTCTGACCATTTTTCTCATACTTTTTCTCTCACTGTCATACAGTTCGATACGGTTCAAAGGCAATATCCAGTATACAATGCCAGAACGAGAAACGAAACCGGAGGGACATTTTACATGTGTTCATTTTAATGTAAATATATGTGTATATGCCACACAAATTCCACGATGGTTCATTAGCTATCCGGGGTTTGCAGTCTTTAGCCATCTTCTCTCCATTTTTCTCTTCGGTTATTGGTTTTTCAACTCAAAAATGCGGTTGAATTTGCTGGGGTTTTGAGGTTTTTTGAAGGTGTCCTTTCATGGTTGTGCTGTAAATTTTTTGGCAAGGTCCGGCAGCCATGACGATCGACAATTTGGTGGAGATTCTACAGCAGAACGATGGATTGGTGGATCTGTCCCAGCAGCTCCATGAAGCCGCGGTGCAGGAGGGTTTAAAGGGCTTGGCTGGGGTTCTAGCAGAGGGCATCAAGGAGGTCGACCAAGGGACCAGGGGATTCTTGCACTGGAGCAATTTGCAGCTTCGCGGGGTCTCGTCTGTTACGCAGGCCGTTGTTGTTGCTTGCTGCTCTCTGCGAGGTAAGTTTGTCTGCCCGAACTTCTAAATCATGGAAAAGTCTATTCCCCAAAATAGCAGGAGAAATATTGATTAGGATAAATATGGCTGCCTTTTTTTTATAATAGGGGATTGCATTGTGCATATAATTGTAAACTACCAATGAGCAATATATGGAGACACCCGTTTGGGAGAGGTGAACATCTGTCCTCTGTATGAGGATTCAAACTTGTTAATTGCAGTTAAGGAGGTGATTAAAATATCTCATTTGTCACCCACAAGTGAAAGATGCCCTCCTTTGGCAGTGCTTCACACGATTACGTCTAGTCCTGTCTTTTCCAAGTTTTCCAGGTCCAAGTTTATGCTTGTCAATTTGTTCCGATATTTTTCCCAATATTTCCAATAAGTTTATTTCCACACCCTCAACAATATATCGCCAGAGCGATATTTGCAACATCGAATTAAACACATTTGATAGGTTTGTGAATAGGATCCTTGTGTAGTGTGCACCCATCTAACTAAAGTACCAAATAGGAGGTTGCTTACTCATCAGCCAACTACAAGATGATTTTTCTTGCAAGTCAGGCAAATACATCCATATCTATAAACAGTATTTCATCAAGTCAAAAAATCATTATTAGAAATAGCACTCTACATAATGACAATCAGCTTGAAGACAACAGTTTCTAGAGGATGAGTTGACAAACTAGGCAGCTAGACTTGGAACTCCAACAAAAACAATCAAATTAGCAGAGATAGAGCGCATGAATGTGAAGAGCTTATTCACTATAGGAAGGCGTTTTTGAGGAGGGCTAGTATATCAACTCTTGATCAAA
>LPNX011025473.1:5113-185090 GCA_001517045.1 Pseudotsuga menziesii | reverse complement strand
CTCTAAAAGCGTGGAAGGAGAGATGGATTAATTTTTTTCTTCTTGGCCACATCCTGAGTTTCCCTTATAGGAAACTCATAGACCATCTCTGTCCCTCCTATTTTTGGTCTCCCATGGTAAACAAGGAAGAAAATCCAAAACTGGAGCTGTAGGGCTCAGACTACTCAGATTTTGTTTTAGGTCTGTTAAATCCCCAAATAGGGACTTAGGGTTCAGCCTCCTCAACTTTAACTTCTGGTTAAATCCTCCAAATAGGGACTTAGGTTTCAGCTTCCACTAGTGGTGAATGTACAAACTTTTGATGCAAGTGACCGTTCACTGTTACTCTCATCATCATCTTCTTTATCCATACTAGCCAGTTCTCCATTAGATGTGCCATCATCCTCATCATCATCTGCTGATGTGGCATCACACTCAATCGCACTAGAATGGACTCCCTGATTGACTGGATTAACCAAAGCCTCCGAGTTCTTTCTAGGAACACTAGGCTTCAACTTACAGCTAGCAGAATCATTGTTAGAACTAGTGTTTGACAATTCAGCCATGGATAATGTGCCAAAACCCTGTCTGGAGCCTACCCCTTCTTTTGATGCTTTTCTGTCTACATTTTTCAACTGCAACTGCCTGTTACATTTCTTCTCAAACAATCACTCGTCCTTTGAATGCCAAATAAATGAGGCTCTCCCTTGGGTCTCCCCCTTCAAAATGACCTGTAAGCTCAGAGTTGTACCAAGAGTTACTGCTTCTGACATCCTTATCTCTCCTGTTGTCCTGTATGGAATTTTTGACTAGTACAACGTTTGCCTCTGCGAAGCTTTTATAATTTCCTTTGGAACTTAGGATTCCTAGTTCACCTTAGGAATTTCCCCTTGTTTTGTAGAAATTTCTCCCTCATATGCCTAGATGCCTTCCATACTTTATCCAGAGCTAAAGATAGAAGTCAGTAATGCAATCTCTCTATCCTCCGAATAATTGATTAGATCTTCCTCCATCTTCCCCTCCACCTCTTGACTTATGAGTCAAGATATGAGGATTATATTTAACTACAATTGTTTTAAATATTAGATTAACATTCTCTTATATTAATTTTCAGAATGGTTCAGGTTTGCAGTGAGCAAATTTGCTGCTTTTGGCAAATTTAGTCTTCAATGCATGAGATTTCACGAATTTTGACTTTTTTATGGTGACTAAAGATAAAATGAAGATTTGAAAATCATTAAATTTGATATGTAGTATGTGAATACTTGTTTTTCAATAAAATGGGCATCAAAATTAACTTTTAATTTTATTTTTTTATTGCATTAACCTTAGGATCCATCATCCAAACTTTACAGTCTGTTTATACGTTTACATGACAGTTTTAGAAGCTTCTTAATGGACCGACTAGAGTCTAGAAGTTCATATGGCCTCTTGACAATCTGCATTTTCCCATATACATGCAACCACAAGTTTCTGCAACCATAGACTTAAGAGCTTCTAGTGTTCTGACACTGTAGCAGATGTGCAAGCTTGTCTCGTGGATTGTCTGCAATCCACAAGATTTGATTGTAGCACCTGCAAACTTAAGTTTGTGCTGTCTATGGAACCCTCAAAACCTTCTGATGCAGAATTCAAAACACTCTCTGTTGTGTACTCTGCAAACTTGTTTTGCAGAAACTTGTGCAAACTAGCTGTGAACTTCACTTCCCATAAGAAGGAAAATATAGACAACAATATTGTAAATATTCAACTGCACTATTTACCTCAAAATTTTGGATTTTGATGACTAATATCACTTGCCTTTATTTTGGAGTTTCGGTACATGGAAAATCTGATCCATTTCCCTATATACAGTGTACACACCCATGTTCTGGCTATCTACCCTAGTAACTTGTTCCACATTACCTGGTTTGCAACAGGTCGGTTCACTGTTTTCCCTTTGACTTGGGGTTGCTAGTGAAAACAATTGCTCTATAGATGTTTCCCCTTAAACTAGGTGTGCAGAAGGTGTGTTTTGGTATATTTCTTTTCTAACCCTGGTATGGTTAATGCCAAACAATGACGAATTATGATCATCATTTTTTTCAATGTGATTTAGGAGAATGGTGGTCGTAATTGAGCATGGAAAGAAATTTTAAATTTTATTTTTTAATCTGATAATATACTTTATGATCAATAAATGATTACAAATGTTTCTTTGGCAGGATTGTCAATTGTTATCAGTCCAAGAACTATATTCTGGCATATAGTCAGACAGCTGTGTAGGGCTCAAAATTGTGATTCTGGTATAACTGATTTAAGTATGTGCAATTTTTTGTACTGAAATTGTGCACTTTGTGAGATCTCACCAAGTGATAATGTGAGTACAAATATATCGCTGTATACATAAGAAAGAAACAAATAAATCTTCTATTTGATTAATTCATTGAACTCCCTGATGTATTGATTGAGTGTGGATTTGTTGAACTCTTTGATTTTGCCAATTGAGTGCTGGTTAGTTTTGAGTTGATCAAATACCTACTGTGTAACTTTCCCTTTTTATGAATTGTATAGGAGGTCTGCACCAGTTGCTTACAAAACCCTATCATGAAAGACTAGAAAGTTTCGATTTCTAGAAATGTAGATTTGCATAGAGGTGGCAGTTGCTTCAAATATGAAAAAATTAATTACTTAACAATTGTGCAGGTTGTCTCTGCAGCTGGTGCTGTTGAACATGAAAAAATTGTAGAACAAGTGAAAAGATTGTTCACAAACTTGTCTATTGATCCTATAACTGCAGTAGACCTTGTGGAGAGAGAACCGGCTGTCTTCACTGGATCGGAGGTCAGAAAAGTTCAATTGAAAATTGTTTGTTATTACCGGCTCAAGAGCATGGTTTTGTAGTGGATCTAGAGTTTTCTTAGAAAGTCAATCCTCTAATACACCCTGAATTTGATTGCCACTCAGGTTCGCACTGTAAACAATGATATGCCATTGGCACAAATCGCTGTAGATTTTAAGGGAGCTTCATGGACAGATCCAGATTCTATTGCATTGATGGTTTTGCAAACATTGCTAGGGACGTGGAACAAGAATGCTGGGGCAGGTGCAAACATGGGGTGAGCTTGATATTTGCTATGCTATTATGAGTGCTAATTACAATGGATGATTGAACTGTGTATTCTTGCTTTTCAAGTTTGTATACAAATAAATTTCAATACTTTGATAATAGGTCGGAACTTGCACAAAATGTTGCAACAGATGATCTAGTAGACCATATAATGGCTTTTAACACAAATTACAAGGATACAGGTCTTTTTGGTGTTCATGCTGTAGTCAAGGTGAGACTTCTAAGTTCTATTCTGCATTTTATTCTTATGAGACTGCAAAATTACTGGGAGATTAGAAGGGTGAAATAGTTGAAGGTTATTTAAATTTTACAATGTATGAATCACATTCCACTAAACATATTCCTGATGTTTATCAAATTTGTGTCTCAAGCGTTATTCTTTTATGAAGCATATAAACATTTCAGCCTCATTGTATGCTTGAATGACAAAGTACTTGCAGAGGTCTTTTGTACGTTGATAATTTGATACCTGCTGATTAAGGTTAGAACTTAGCATGGATTCTAGTTTCTTATTATAAATAGTATTCAAGGTTGTCAGGGTTTGTGGCTACGAGAGCATGTGCAGGTACAGGGATGATGTATTCGAAATCTGGTATGGGTTGCATGATATGTATCTATATGATAGGTACAGGGATGATGTAATTTTCACAATATTAAAAAAAAAAAAATACACAGGCGTCGCTTAACCAACACCTATAGGCGTCGGTTAAGCGACGCCTGTGTATTTTAAAAATACATTGCCATCGGTTATGCGACGCCTAGATCATTCGGTTATGCGACGTATATGTCCTGGAGGTGTCGGTTAAGCGACGCCGGTAGGTGTCAATGTTGTTAAAAATTTTCGTCACCGTCGCTTAATAAGTGTCGGATAACCGACGATGTACATTCAACCGACGGTTAGTTAAGTGTCGCTTAACCGATGGTTACCTAGGTGTCGGATACCCGACAGCAAGTTTTTGATGCTTATAAAAAAACCAAAGTGTTGTACATGCGACAGGGAAGTGTCGAAAATCCGACATGACGGCCGTCGGATTTTTGGTCAAAATGTAGGGCCTCTAAAACTAGTGACGATAATAGAACCATTCGAACAATGGGGAATTGATATCGTCGGAGAAATAAAACCAAATTCTTCATTGCATCACAAATACATTTTGACAGCAACTAACTACTTTACCAGATGGGTTGAGGCCATTCTGTTACGCAAAGTGAACGAAGATGCGTTCATGGATTTCTTGCAAGATCACATTATGACCAGGTTTGGGGTTCCAATTTCCCTGGTTTTTTATAATGCTACATATTTTTCTTCTATTAAATTAACTGCATTTGCGAATGAAATAGGAATCAAGTTGCATTATTCTGCAAACTATTACCCACAAGGAAATGGTCTGGAAGAATCTACAAATAAGAATCTGATTAGGATCCTAAAGAAAACTGTGATAGAAAACCAGAGAAGTTGACACTTAGCACTACCTAATGCTCTTTGGGATGATAGGGTCACACCCAATAATTCCTTAGGTGTGTCACAATACAGCTTTGTCTATGGAAAAGAAGTTATCCTCCTTCCCAACATTATGTTACCTTCTTCCAGATTAGCTCAGTAGTCTAGAGGTAGTAATAATGAAATCTTACAGAATAGAATCTATAATCTTGTGAAGGAGGAAGAATCTAGGTCCAAATCCAGAGAACGATTTAAGCATCAACAAGAAGTGGTGAAATGGTGGTTTGATAAGCATAAAGCTGGAAACAAGGAATTTGAAGTGGGAGATCTGGTTATTAAGTGGGATCATCTGCATGATGAAAAGGGGAAGCACACTAAGTTTCAACAATTATGGGTATGCCCTTTTCTGATTGCAGCCAAGCTTGTCCCCTCAACTTACAAGTTACAAGATCTACAGGGGTGGGAAGAGAACTTACTATTTAATGGTTTAGTTCTCAAACCTTTTTTTTCCTGATTTTTATTTCTTGGTTTTCTTGTACATAAATAAAATAATTTGGTTGTTTATTTTTTATTTATTTTGTTTGTTTTTAGTTAGATTTTGATTGAGTTCAATAAGAAAAAGTACAACTTTTGGTTGCATGGAGTTCATTAGAATTCTGGATAAACTAATTTTTTTATTTATTATGATACTATGCACTATTGATTTATTTGAAAGAACTTCTTCTAGTTTAGCAGTTTTCCTAAATGACTATGAACACATTGAAGTCCTACTTAATCCTTGTAAAATAACTCAAGGTCAAAAGGTCTGGAATACTATTTCTAGGCTCCATCCATCTCACATTTGAAATGTCTAAGGGGGTGACAGTAAATACCCATGGAAAGGAAGTAGGGTAAACGATATATTATATTTAAAAGATCCCATGCCAAGAATTGAAAGCCAAAAGGAAAATAAGAGTAAAAAAACTCCTAAGAAAGAAATATGTATCAAAACAAAGTACTGAACCATATTAGTTCAAGATTGCCAAAGTTCTTCTCCATTCGTGAGCTGAAAATTAAATACATCTATCACACAAAAGGACACTATGGATAGAGGAGCCTGAATAAAAATTCAGAAAGAAGGCATGCAGGAGGACTCAGAAAGGAAAAAAAAATCCAAAAGTGCAAAAGTGAAAAATGGTATGGAAATGAGGAATAAACGAATATTTCTGCTTACCATATGTTACAATCCTATGGTGTCTAAGCTAGGAACTACCCGAAGACAGAGGTAAAAAATGAAATTCATATTCTTGGCCTCAAAAGAGTTATCTATACTTTTAAATATTGGTTCCCATTATCCCTAAATTGGACAATCATCAATGATTAGAGTACATACATTTTTCATTTGGGAAATTCACACATCTAGAAGAATTCAACATGTTGGTATTTATTGTCAAAACAGTCTGTTGATCAAATAAAGAAGTTGTCCAGAGATCTGTGTTCACCAGGTAGTCGCCAATTGTTGCAGCTGCAACCTATTTCCCAAATTTCTAAAAAAATTTGGAACCTCGTTTTTAATTTTATCTTGCCTGGGATTGTTTTGGATTCCTGAACTCTGTCGTTCCTCTGTTACAAATTTGGATTTTTTGAGGTTGATTTGTGGTAAACTGTTTTCCTTCATTTCGGAAGTTGAATGATCTAAAACCTCTTTTTGTCTAGACAATGATTTTGACTGTGGAGTTTAAAGTTTTGATTTGAAAATTATTTTCTTTATCACTATCGAACGTCCATTGATGTGTGAATCAGGGCATTAGTCTTCTATTCACCACTGTTTCGGAGGGAAAATAGAGAACATGCGACGGATAGTTCTTATCCTCGCTAATTCCGTGGTTTTACTGATTAAACCTTTTGCTTTTCATTATTTTTGTTTTCTTTTCACTATCGGAATGGTGTTTGACTATTGATCAGAGGGGTAGTCCTTTGCGTTACTGACATGGAGGCAACGTTGAGCTAACCATCGTCGATACATAGTCATTAAAGCTCCCGATCGCTAATGGTTTTGTGATCCACAGAACTCACAGTCAATTGGTTATCTGTCGTTACAGCTGTGTAGTGAACTATCTCGCCAATTATTAGTGTTTTCAAGTTCTAACGCTTTATTGAATAATGGTTCCAATTTTCGATACGTGACTTCAGCGACATTTAGTGCTTTATATCGTCGACATTGTGGAAAATTTTAGCTTAGTCTCACTAATACTGTGGAGTATTTTGTGTCTTGAGCCGTCGATACGTAGTCCTTAGAACGTTTGATCGTCGATGTTTTCATTTGATCACAGAAGCCGTAGTCTGTATGTCTTCTGCCGTTTCGGCTCCTTAGTGAACTAATCGTCCGATGCTATAGTGGTTTTGACCGCCAATTGATGTTTTTTCCCGTCGTCTTTTTCACCAGAAGGTCTATATATTGGGGTGGGGTATTATTTTATTATTAACGCTTATGAAAAATCTTGTTTGCTCCGTTCTCACTAATTAAACCGTACCTCCATGCCCAGTTGTCTGGATTTCGTTGGATTGGTTTGCGTTCGTGGATTTCTTGCATTTTCCTGCCGATTGCATAGCTTGCTTTCTAGGTAGGACAAACATGGTTTCTCCTTTCTTTTGATTTTATTGGTCGTTTCGGGAACTAGGGTCTTCCCTTGGTTGGGTTTTCCCATGCACCCAATATGCAAGTGAATTACAACTAACATACATAGTGTACAATATTTATCGTCAACGCAGGGAAGTCTTGTATTTCAAGGATAGCATGCACAATATATGCTTAAACACTAAATTACTGTAATTGAACAATCCTATCCTCTGTTCGGCTATGCTCATCCCAAGAATCTATTTAATCTAGTTACCTTCTAAAGAATATAGTCACAATTACCTTCTGTTGTTCTTGATCTAAGAATGGAAAGATGAAAGTCACATCTAGATTACAATTGCAGAAAAAGGGAAATTATGTTTCAAACCACTTAATGATTAACCCAACTATCTTAATCTTATTATTCTAGAAATACAAAGACATAAATTGCATATTAATCTAGAGATTCAAAATATAGAAATTGAGTTCATTTGTTCTATGAATTCGAAGTACAGGAATGAAATTCTGCAATCATAAAAATAAGAGACAAGCTGCAAGGATTCATGAAAACAAAAACTAAAAGATCTAAGGATGAACAGAGCTGTTACAGTTACCACACAAATTGCATAATGAATAATTACCTACTCATTCGACTGTCACACCATGCCACTACAGGTATCCAAGAGATGCAATCAACAACACACTGTAAATCCACAACTTGTTACAGCTTCCTACGAAGAAATAAAATTAACAAAACATTACACAACAAAATAATTGAAATTCCTAATTTAACTCAGCAATCCCTGTGGAAGGTGGGCCCATCCTTCACAAAAATATGCTGGATGAACACACGTTAAAACCCTTAGATCTGAAGTAACTCCTTGTATTAAAAAGACAGATCGATTACACAATTCCTCCCTGCAACTAATACAATGAATTGATTATATGTTCAACAACCCTTGGTTCGAAACAATTCTCCATATTTATACAATGTAAATCATAACATCCTATCCCTATTATGGGGCATCCATGAAGATCTCTGATCTTCAGGTGCCCTAAATGACAACATCTGTTACAAACGTGGCAGGATGAAAGATAGTAAATATAGGGAAACTGTTAATCAACCCAGGAGTAATGATATCTTCATATCACAACTATACATGAGTAGCATCACACTATTGACCTACACATCTAATGCATTCTGTTATAGCTATATTTGTACAGCTTTTCCTGGGATAATACACTGGGACTGCATTCCTTGGGTAATGGTAGGATGGATGGTGATCAGCATGAGTGATGAATGCCCATCCTTTTCATAGCATGTTCATCTCAATCTTCCTGCAGTCTATATATCTCAAAATACCTTCATAAACCATCATATGTTAGCATATTGAGAGATATGAAGCCTTAATTATCACAATCATAAGTATTAATAAAATAAAACAATGACCAGTCATACCTAGGTGGATTGAAGAGTAGAGTGAGGGTAAAACATTTATTTGGCATGCTCAATGGGGTAGGATAGGACAAAAAGAGGTAATTAAGGATGGTCAAAAAGGGCCATTTCTAGTCCCAACATCTCCCCCCAACTGTCCTGTTGCATGTCCTCATGCAACAACCTCCATTATTCTGAATCCGAATCTTGCACTGAGCTCTGTTCATGGAGAGAAGAGAAGTTGTAGGGTAACTCAGACGTTCCTTCTTTTTCTATGAACCCTCTGTGGGCAATCCAATATCTCCAGCATTGTTGGTCCTCTACCTTGGTTAGTGAGAAATCCATCCTGTATGGTTTTTATGGCCACCAGATGAGGGAAAATTTAAATTTCAAGCCCAACCAATTAGCCCCACACTCCCTAATACATCCAACATAACCCTCAACCCTGGAAAGTGCATGTTCAAAATTTCTAAAATAATAGGGGTCTCTGCTCCTGAGTGTAGGAGAGGCAACCTACCATCTGTGCTTACTTCCTTCCAACACTGCTTGTTGGTGTATAGAAATATGGTTGGTACAGGTAGAAATAAATTCCTCCTATAGTTCCATTATGTGCCGAGTCTGGATGGGGCATGAGAGCAAACTCCTGTGTCAAGCAAGAAAAATACCAGGATTTTGAGGCTCACTTCGAACCCATAGATTAGAGTGAGCTTCATTGTGAGAAAAGGTTTGAAAAGACCTTTCCCACTGAGCATGATTGCTCACAAAAGAAGCAGAGGCCCTCAACTGAACATCTTCTAAAAAAGGGATAGGATTTGAATGGTGGTCCAAGGGGCAAGCCATCTCATGCAAATATAATTCACACAACAAATTTTGATCTTCAAAATTACTTCTTAAAAACGTTTCCAAGAATTTTGCTGAGGTTGTTATCTCAAATGACCTCCCTTCTTTCACAAATCTTAACTTAAACCAAACAAATTGTTCAAATAGAAAGATAGGGTAAGAAGAAGAAGGTACCCTAGGGCCCAGGAGTTCTTGAGAAAGAGCATACATCTGCTCTTTTTCCTTCTGCATCGACTGGAACTTTTTCAGCTCCCTTAAATTGCTCTGTAGCTCTTCTTCTCGAAGTCTTTGGGTCATACGTTATTCTACCCATTTCTCCTACAGTATCCTAATAATATTTTTATGTTCAGTAAGGGAAACTATCCCTTCTTGGTATTCCTCCACCTAGCTCTTCCATTTTATTACCTCCATTCTCAGAATTGAGATTTCTACAGTAGGGTTCAGGGCTTCTTCTTCGTGATGATCCTCCTTGTTAGAATCCAAGTCAATGAAATTTTGAAGGGGATCAATCCACACTTTGTCACTTTATGTACCACATTGGAAATCCTGCTCATCTGAACCTATTTCTGGGGTGTTGGTTCTTGTGTGACAACAACCTTTTCTGGACTCTCTTCAACAACAATGTCCACCACTCTTGGAGATGCTGGTTCTTGTGTAACAGTGTTTTCTTTTTGGGGTTCTCTCGTGGAAATTTTGGAAACTGACTGTGAGGATGTTGGTTCTTGTGGAGCAACTTCCTCCTGAATTTTAATTTCATTTTCTACCTGATCATCAACTGTTATCTCAGCCAGGGGCTGTGAGGCTACTAGTTCTTGTGTGATAGAGCTCTGTTCTTCTTTTTACTCATGCTGCTGAGATTGGATGTCTTCTTCACTATGCAGCTATTCCTCAAGGATTTCAGTATCACCTGAGGGTTGTGTTTGAACTTGTTCATCTTCACCCCAATCCATATCAGGAATGACATCCACTTTATGGTTATTTTCTTGTTGCATTTCAAGAGTCCCTACTACAGTTTTCAAGGATGTTGGTTCTTGTGTGACAACATCTTCTTTCTCTGAAACTTCCTCCTCTTGAATTTTTCCTTTGGGAGTCCCGTCTTCTCTCAACTGGGTTGTCCCTGCCCTTCCTCAATTGTAGGTGCAGACTGTTGTGTTGTAAAGGAATGAATTATAAGCTTGTGTCCTGATTCTTTAAATATTTCTCCATGGGTGGGATAGACCACTCTTTCTACCTCATTGCTAGGCTCGGTAGGATTTGATCCTTCCAATTGATTTGCAGCTTCCACCAATGTGTGTAGCTTCCTTTTACCCTATTTTCTGCACGCTTCTTTCCATTTTTCCAATTCCTTTCTGAGTGTTTGGACTTCCTCTTTTAATAGCCTATTTTTGAATAGAATTCCTCCAATTTCAGGTTCTTCTTCAACTGGCCACTCTGGGGCATCAATTGGTCTGGGTTTAAGAATGGGGAACTCAATTTGTGCTTCTAAGTTTGCCCATATTTCCCTTGCCGCTTCTGCTGCTGTGACCGACTTGGTTCTTTTCCTTCTTATTGGTGGAGATACCTTAATTTCATCCTTTGATCTCCTCCTTTTTCTTTATGGTGTTGGAGTTTCTGGATTCACAGCTGAGGTGGAAGGAATGTTCCTTGTTCCAACATTTTCTTGTTCCTCAGGCTGTTCTTCCTCAATAAAAGTTCCTCCCCATTTAGGTTAGGATTCAATGGTAACCAACTCAGTATTTTCTTCTGTTTCCATGGCTCTATCATCTTCGGGTTCAAATGTCACAGTATCTAATGCTACTCCAATTTCATCCTCTGCTGTCAGAGCTACCCTATTATTTAGTTATTCCACACGGTTTTCATGTGCATATTCTCTCAATTGTTCTACTTGTACCCCTGGTTGATCCTCTGATCTAGTCTCATCTCCCCCCCCCAACTATATTGGAGGGGCTCTGAGCCTCCAGTTGTGCTTCATTTCCCCCCAACTGTGGATGGACCTGCTCTTCTTCTATTGGAATACCTAGAAAAGGAGCGGGTTCATGAACTTGAGCTGTAAATTTCTCCCAGGTTATATTATGTTGAGAAAGGGTCCTTAACATTATTAATTTAATGAGGCCATGGTGGGTCAGTGAGGAGATTGGATGTTTGGCAACTCGAACAAACCCCACCATATGATGTAAATCATTGAGAAAATAATATGGAATATTTAACAGAACCCTATGATGGAGATGAGATAGTAAAGGGAATTCAGGATTATAGATTGTTTGGTACCTACCTTCGCAGGTGATATATTTCTTGAGGAAAACAACGACATGATTCCATGGTCATGGTAATGACTGTAATACTATCCCCCTTTTTGTCATTTGTGTTAACACTGAATTTATTTTTGTCAGAATTGCTCCTATTGCCTTTGAAATTTTAAGTTCTCATGGGTGATTGGGTTGGTTTCCAAAGTTTTCTCATTAAGATATGTCCAAGTTGGCAAAGAAGAGAAGGTAAAGAAGTTTAGGGAAAAAGACAAATGAATTTTTCACAAATGGGGCAAAAAGGATTTATTAATTTTTGAGTGAAATCTACAAAATGGGTTTTATATTTTATTTATATTCAAAAATTAATAATTTTGAATATTTCTCCAAAGTCAAATGCCGCCTTTTATTCACCAAACCAATTTTTAACGGAAGTTTATGCACTAAACAAGGTTATTACCTTTCTTAAGGTATAATCTAAACATTAGCGCGTAAAATAATCCTATGGCTAATGTAAAAAGGTAAATTAAATCAACGGGTAATATTATTTCCGGAGGGTAAAGTTGCGTGTTATTTAAAAACAAAAGGGCTGAGCGGAATGCATACGTGCAAAGTTGATCCGACGGAAAATTAAAGTGAATTAAATCAACGGCTACTATGAATTCCGGAGCTTAGACTTGCACGGTAGATAAGCCCAAAGTGCCCAGCGGAATTTGGTACGTGGCATTTGATCCGACGCTGGAAAGTTAAAGATATATCACATCAATGGCTGTGGATGATTCCGGAGCTCAAAGTTTCACATTGGAAGCTTGGCGGAAAGGAGTACATGGCACTTGATCCTACGGTTGAAAACTAAAAGTAATTAGATCAAGGGTCACAAAGGAATTCGGAACAAAAAGGTGCGTGATAGATAATCTGGAAAGGAGTCTCCAGAATAAACCATCCTATATAAATAAATTTGACTTGGAATTTGTTTTAAAAATAATTTCATTTGCATGCCGCGCACTGAAGGGAAGTGACAGTCCTCCATGTTTCCAAACTCAAACTGTTACTTGTTTTCAATCACACAGAAAATGGCAGAGATGAAGAGTCAGTTGCTAATTGATTTTTAGAAGGGAAGCTTCCATTCGACAATGTAGAAGCAAATCAGCACAGAAGAGTTGCATAAATATTTACAGTGAGAGCATTCATGAAGTTAAACAGTTCAAAGATTCAAAAGCAACATAGCATATTTTCTAAAAAAATGACTGTTTTAGTCATTTTATTCAACGAATTGTTTCTAGAAAATGAAGAAGAGATTTCAAAAACTGAAATATTTTTTTCATCATAACATCGGGATCTACAATAACCTCTCTCAGTTTTTACCCAGGTGATACATATTGGGAGCAGCAAAGTCATCTTCAGAAGGAAAATATTAAGGTTTCGAAATGACTGTTCTAGTCATCCAAAAAAAATAATTGTTTAGATCAAATGAAGATGTATTTTGTGAAATTGGGAGAGTATTTTCTTCACAACGTACCTATATACAATAACCTCTTTCATTTTTTGCACAGGTGCTACAGTTCAGCAGCAACAAGATCAGTTGTACAGACCAGTTTTCATGTTTTCCAAAGGACTATTTCAGCCATCAACTTCAAAGAATTGTTTTGGACAAATGGAATTTAATTTGACAAAACTGAGAGAGGTTTTTAGTCCTAATAGGACTCTAATAAAAAACCTCCTTCATTTTTTACACAGTAATCACAAGTTGGGAGAAATTTAAATATCTTTACAGGTCATTTTTCCAAAAATATACAATTTTATTATCTGAGTCAGCAGCTTAAAAGGAATATTTCGAGGAGATTATGATTATTATAGAGAAATGAAGACGTGGGTTTTGTTGGGAACGTGTCCAATTATAAAAACCTCTCCCAGATTTCACACAGCTATCATCATTAGAGATATGCAGGAGGAACTTTGTTGTAACTGTTTTCAGTTAGGTTTTTGAATTTTAGGTTTTCAAATTCTAAGTTAGGTAAAGACTTTTCTTATAAAAAGGAAAATGTAATTGATAGTTAGGGGAGGATTTTCAAGAGAGGGAGGCTCTACATTGTAATGGCCTCATTTTTTCAGTAACTGAATGAAATTTGCAGAGGAGGAATGTAAAATCCTTTTCATGTTAGAGATTCTTGTGCCATCTTTTCTTCAGTAAGTAATTTCTTTATGTGACTATTTATCCTGTTTTCCACTCCATTTTGTATTTTCTTTCATGCTTGAGCATTAGTTTTTATGGGCTAGAATTCATCCTGCATGCTCTAATTCCATTGTTCAAGAATTTTCAAAATACTTTCTTGTAAAGTCTTGCAGAATTCACCCTAGAGGTGCTTTGTTGGATGGAATGTCTCCCTTTGTCTACTAATCAACCTGCTAATACCTCAAGACTGAGGAAATGGTGCCTACCTTGCCTCTGTTCATAAACTTTCAAATCCCTACCTCCTGCAACCTATTTCAGATCTGATTATTGACTCCATTGCCCAATGGTCTCCTCCATGACTGTCTTACCAAGTCTGTAAAACAAAATTGTCCTATTTGTCCCATCAGAGATATGACCTTATGAGTGTATTTGATTGAATATCTTGAGTATAAAAACTTTGTAAATAGTGAGAGATCCCTCTCTGATTGTATTAGGTCATAAATACATTCTAAAGTGGTTTTTGCTGTTACCTTGGGATCTACCTTTTCACAACCTGGGTACATTCTGAGTGCTAACAAACTGGCGCCGTTGCTGGGGAACGAAGGCTCAAATCTTCCCTGGGTATAAACGACATAATTTCATATTTGATTGTTGATGGTGAACAATAGTCAGATATCAGCAAGGTTGTGCATCTTTCACCTGGAGACTCCATCTTTGAAGAATCTAGTTTTCAAAATTCCTATGGTGACTCCACTGTTAGAAGATTGCAAAGTTTGAAGAAGTTGATTCAGTTGATTCAGTCGTCGATATGAGTTCTTTGTCTACGAGGTATGATCCTATGAATCATGCTCACATTCCTATTTTTCCAAATCAAATACCTAAAGTGGATTGGCAAACAGGTCTTCCAAAGTTTAAAGATCAAAAGAATGATGATGCTGCCCTTCATTTAGTTAGATTTCATATACATATACATAAGCTGGGAGTTAAATTGCATGAGGATTCTTTAATGAAAATGTTCATGGCTACTCTAGAAGGAGATGCAAAGTCATGATATGAAGGGTTACCATCAGAAAGTTTATCTACCCTTACTGATTTTCATACAATATTTCATGAACATTACCAAAACCAATACCCCTCCTTGTTGCTGGTTCAAGATTGTTGTATGCATGCTAAAGGTTTCATTGAAGATTTGGAAAAATTGTATAGTGATGATGAGTTAGTGGATGAAGAGCTTTTAGAAATTTTATATGAGAACCCATTTCAGAAAAAAGAAACACAAATTAGTTGTCTTCACATTCAAGAAAAATCTCAGCAGTTAATAATTTCTTCCTCTACTGAAAAAGACATGAGCCAAAACTCTGATTCGAGCAGCTACATTTCTTTTGCTGAAGTAGATGATAATTTGCAGCAGTCTTATCATTCTTTGTATGACCAAGAGGGAAGTTGGGATGGTCAATCAAACCCTTCTTCATATTACTCAACTTCTGAAGTTTTGTTTCAAGATGAGGCTGCTTATTCCCAATCAGAAAATTCATTTTTGCAGCAGCAATCTCCTCTAAATTCTAATGCTTCTGTGGGTGATTACATAAAGAATTCCGATTCTAGAAATTTTCAGTCTCACAGTCCCTCCACATATTTATTTTCTGAAAATACATTTAAAGAGAAATCAGCCCTTGGATTAGAATTGGAAAAAAGATATGAGCATGAAGATGATCAGCCTATTGATGTGAAAGAAGACAGTTATACTCTTGATGGTTTTTCTGATGATTGTGGTCAGCTTGTTGAAAATTATGTTAGTGATGGATTTAAAGAAAATTTTAGCCTACTTATATATAATGAAAATGAAGAGCAATCATGCCATCAATCTCAGTATGTGAAAGAACCAATAGTGTGCAATAAACAAAGAGATCATAAAGGAGGAGATGAGGACTCTCAATGGGATGTTTTTTTAAATCTTTCCAATTCAGAAACATTTTGTCAAGAAGACAACTTTCAGCTTAATCTTGTTGAACAGAATGATATTCCTCTTGAAGCACTTGAGAAGAAAGGAGTTGTAGATGTAGAAATATTAAATGAAGTTGCTGATATATCATTGAAAAACAATCATGAGAATTCCTTTCAAAGCTCTTTTAAAGATCGGTTTCAGAGTATGCAAGAGGAGTTACTTTTTGGACAGCCTTGTCATGACAAGCAAGTGATTGAGTATTTCAAAATTTGTCATGTTTTTTATGATCCAGTAGCAGAGTACATGGATAAATTCTTCAGATGGAGTATTTGGTTATATGTTTGCAGAAAAAGACAAATTTTTCATCATAACCTATTGCTATTTTGTTCTTATGATCTAACTTTGATGAAGCATGAGGAAGAAATGGAATTATTGGATAAATTCCTTGATTGGCTTCATTGGAAGTCAGATTTTGCTTGATTGAGCATTTGTGCTTAGTTAAGTAGGATAGGTAGGAATGAATAAGCTCGACATGGCGAGCATTTCTTTCAGCCGTTTTCATTTTGGTTTCAGTTTCAAGTGCAATTCAGTTACAGGTTACAGGTTGACAGAGTGGGATTTGGTTGCAAAATGGTTTCAGTTGATGGTTCAGTTCAAAATAGGTTGAGTATTTCAGAGAAAGGTTAAGAGAAACCCAATGGATTTGGCACCTGGTCTATGGGGTTCTTTGCTACCTCACAGGGAGGATAGCATCCCTAGTTGGAGCCAGTTGTTAACACTGAATTTATTTTTGTCAGAATTGCTCCTATTGCCTTCGAAATTTTAAGTTATCATGGGTGATTGGGTTGGTTTCCAAAGTTTTCTCATTAATATATGTCCAAGTTGGCAAAGAAGAGAAGGTAAAGAAGTTTAGGGAAAAAGACAAATGAATTTTTCACAAATGGGGCAAAAAGGATTTATTAATTTTTGAGTGAAATCTACAAAATGGGTTTTATATTTTATTTATATTCAAAAATTAATAATTTTGAATATTTCTCCAAATTCAAATGCCGCCTTTTATTCACCAAACCAAGTTTTAACGGAATTTTATGCACTAAACAAGGTTATTACCTTTCTTAAGGTATAATCTAAACATTAGTGCGTAAAATAATCCTATGGCTAATGTAAAAAGCTAAATTAAATCAACGGGTAATATTATTTCCAGAGGGTAAAGTTGCGCGTTATTTAAAAACAAAAGGGCTGAGCGGAATGCATATGTGCAAAGTTGATCCGACGGTGGAGAATTAAAGTGAATTAAATCAACGGCTACTATGAATTCCGGAGCTTAGACTTGCACGGTAGATAAGCCCAAAGTGCCCAGCGGAATTTGGTACGTGGCATTTGATCCGACGTTGGAAAGTTAAATATATATCACATCAATGGCTATGGATGATTCCGAAGCTCAAAGTTGCACGGTGGTTAAAATCAGGAAGCCTCGCGGAAAGGAGTACATGGCACTTGATCCTACGGTTGAAAACTAAAAGTAATTAGATCAAGGGTCACAAAGGAATCCGGAACAAAAAGGTGCGTGATAGATAATCTGGAAAGGAGTCTTCGGAATAAAACATCCTATATAAATAAATTTGACTTGGACTTTGTTTTAAAAATAATTTCATTTGCATGCTGCGCGCTGAAGGGAAGTGACAATCCTCCATGTTTCCAAGCTCAAACTGTTACTTGTTTTCAATCACACGGAAAATGACGGAGATGAAGATTCAGTTGCAAATTTATTTTTAGAAGGGAAGCTGCCATTCGACAATGCAGAAGCAAATCAGCGCAGAAGAGTTGCAGAAATATTTACAGTGAGAGCATTCATGAAGTTAAACAGTTCAAAGATTCAAAAGCAACATAGCATATTTTCTAAAAAAATGACTGTTTTAGTCATTTTATTCAACGAATTGTTTCCAGAAAATGAAGAAGATATTTCAAAAATTGAAAGAATTTTTTCATCATAACATCGGGATCTACAATAACCTCTCTCAGTTTTTACCCATGTGATACAGATTGGGAGCAGCAAAGTCATCTTCAGAGGGAAAATATTAAGGTTTCGAAATGACTGTTCTAGTCATCCAACAAAAATAATTGTTTAGATCAAATGAATATGTATTTTGTGAAAATGGGAGAGGATTTTCTTCACAACGTAACTATCTACAATAACCTCTTTCCGTTTTCGCACAGGTGCTACATTTCAGCAGCAACAAGATCAGTTCTACAGACCAGTTTTCATGTTTTCCAAAGGACTATTTCAGCCATCAACTTCAAAGAATTGTTTTGGACAAATGGAATTTAATTTGACAAAAATGAGAGAGGTTTTTAGTCTTAATAGGACTCTAATAAACAACCTCCTTCATTTTTTACACAGTAATCACAGGTTGGGATAAATTTAAATATGTTTACAGGTCATTTTTTCAAAAATATACAATTTTATTATCTGAGTCAGCAGCTTAAAAGGAATATTTCGAGGAGATTATGATTATTATAGAGAAATGAAGACATGGGTTTTGTTGGGAATGTGTCCAATTATAAAAACCTCTCCCATATTTCACACAACTATCATCATTGGAGATATGCAGGAGCAACTTTGTTGTAACTGTTTTCAGTTAGGTTTTCAAATTTTAGGTTTTCAAATTCTAAGTTAGGTAAAGACTTTTCTTATAAAAAGGAAAATGTAATTGATAGTTAGGGGAGTATTTTCAAGAGTGGGAGGCTCTAAATTGTAATGGCCTCATGTTTTCAGTAACTGAATGAAATTTTCAGAGGAGGAATGTAAAATCCTTTTCATGTTAGAGATTCTTATGCCATCTTTTCTTCAGTAAGTAATTTCTTTATGTGACTGTTTATGCTGTTTCCCACTCCATTTTTTATTTGCTTTCATGCTTGAGCATTAGTTTTTATGGGATAGAATTCATCCTGCATGCTCTAAGTCCATTGTTCAAGCATTTTCAAAATACTTTCTTCTAAAGTCTTGCAGAATTCACCCTAGAGGTGCTTTGTTGGATGGAATGTCTCCCTTTGTCTACTAATCAACTTGCTAATACCTCAAGACTGAGGAAATGGTGCCTACCTTGCCTCTACTCATAAACTTTCAAAACCCTACCTCCTGCAACCTATTTCAGATCTGATTATTGACTCCATTTCCCAATGGTCTCCTCCATGACTCTCCTACCAAGTCTTTAAAACAAACTTGTCCTATTTGTCCCATCAAAAATATGACCTTCTAAGTGTATTTGATTAAATATCTTGAGTATAAAAACTTTGTAAATAGTGAGAGATCCCTCTCTGATTGTATTAGGTCATAAATACATTCTAAAGTGGTTTTTGCTGTTACCTCGGGATCTACCTTTTCACAACCTGGGTACATTCTGAGTGCTAACAATTTGAACCTGCTCCCCCTCTATTAGAAAGTCCTGTACTGCTGTAGTAGTGGGGACTCGACGTCCAAACCAAGCCCTTCCCACCTGAGGAATACTAGTGACCTCGGCCATGATGGCTTCAGGAACTTCAATGTGCAATCCCCAAACCTCTGGGTGAGTTTCTGTGAGGTTCAAAGGAAACTGTAAGGCTGCTTCACGGTGAAATCCATTCAGACGTTCGAAAAATTTCGTCCAATCGATAGCTTGAAAGATAGTGAAGACTATAGCGTTTCTTTTGAGTGTTTGAAGGTTCATAACGAGCAAGAATACCCATGTTTCTGACTTTGAAATTATTTTGCAGTTCAATAGATTACAGACTCCGACAATGGAGGTTACAGCGTAGAGTATGCATGGACAGCTGAGAGGAGAGTTAGGCAAATTTGGAAAGTTTCAGTGCACTGGATTATTTGAAATTTTATCCCAAATTGGGAAAGGTGGCGGTTATTAGGTAGCATAATTAGTCTTTACGTCACATGAGCAGAGAGTTAATCGATGCAATAATGGGCATAAAAAGGGAGGTACGATTGATATTGTCAAATCATATTGATACTTAATCAAGTGGTTAATCAAAGCCATACTTTCGGAAATGCACACTGGCTGTCCTTTGGAGAATAATAGAACATGTGGTTGCAGAAGTTGAACTTGTGCATTGTGTAGTCATTAAATGTAATCATTATTACAGAGGTACTGTAATAACCTTTTCCGCCGGTGAAGCAAAAACCATTGTGTCAAAATGGTTGGAAATATGATGAATATTACATTATGAGTCAAATTGTCGGCATCAGGAATCAAAGCCATATCTAGAGGAGTTGTTATCGTGCAAAAAGATCTGCTAATAACACAGGAGTCACTGCCGCAGGTCATAAAGAAATCAAAGCAGAGGCGCGGCCTTCAATTATAGAAAAATCGGCTAAATATAGTGGAGTTGTAGCTATAGGAAAATATGTCGCAGCTGCTGGAAAAGATGTCGCAGCTGTTGGAAAAGAGGGAAGAAAATGTTAAGCGGACCAAAAATGATTGTGCTGCAGCTATGCAAAACGGGTTTTTATGGTCAAAAATAAAATGGGGTCACAGCGTGTGGAAACGGAAGAAGGTGGAGTTTCATGGTGCGACAGCTGCTGGAAATGGTGTTTGCAGTTGCCAAAAATGGTGTTTAAGCTGCAGGAAATGGTGTTGCAGCTGCCGAAAAATGGTGTCACAGCTGTCGGAAAAAGGTATCACAGCCACTAGAAAAAGGGTGTTGCAACTGCTGAAGAAAGGTGTTGTAGCCGCCGGAGAAAGGTGTTGCAACTGCTAGAAAATGGGTGTCGCAGCCACCGGAAAAAGGTGTTGCAGCTGCCGAAAGAAGGTGTCACGGCTGCCAGAAAATGGGTGTCACAACTGCGACAAATTTATTTAAGGGGAAAAATAATTTGTTGCAGGAAGTCACAAAAAATGACTTTTGGTTGACAGGCCCAATCTGACCACCATCCTTGGGTGCTTCCCTACACATTTTGGAAAAACAGAAAAACAGATCAAGTGCAAAAGAAAAGATAACATAACAAAAAAAAAACAACAATTATTTATGTACAATGATTCATACGTGATTTAAAGTGATCAATTAAGGATTGACAGAGGCAGATAAAAATTCTTGCCCTTGTGCTAGCTGGTAATCTGGAATAGTGACAATTTGTGAGACAAATGCATCCTTTGAAATTGGTTTATGGTACAATCGCAGACTGTGACCATTGGAAAATAATGGTGTGCGGTTTTCATCGATGGTTACCAGGCGGACTGTGCCGTTATCAAATACCCTGTCTACTAGGTATAGGCCCAGCCATCTTGTGCATAATTTTCCCTTGAAATCTCTTTTGAATATGGAATCATATAATAGTTCCCAGTATCCCTCACAAAAGACCTTCTTTTTGATGAATCGTTCATGCCAATTGCATCTCTGTTGTTGAATTAACACTGTCTGGTCCACTGCAGCTAACCGATTCTCATCCAATTCATTCAATTGGTTCAATCTTCTTTTCTGGGCTTCAATTACATCCAGGTTTACTTCTGTGGCCGTCTTCAAGGTCTTGATTTCAAATTCAATTGGGAAGATGGCACTTTTTCCATACACTAAGTCGTAAGGAGAGAAACCTGTGGTGTTATGCCAAGTGGTGCGATATGCCCATAGTGCTTCCAGAAGCCTATCAACCTAATCTCTACGATGGCTCTTGACTGTCTTCATGAGGATAGCTTCAATAAATTTATTAGTGCTTTCCACCTGGCCATTAGCTTGGGTATGGTAAGGTGAAGCTACCCTATGCTGAACATGATACTTCCGTAGCAAACCTTCAAATTGATGTGACATAAACTGCGGTCCTCCATTAGTAACTACTTCCTTAGGTACCCCAAAACGGGTAAACATTTCACTATATAGGAAGTTGATCACAGCCTGGTCATTATCTTTCGCCAGAGCTAAAGCTTCTACTCATTTTGTCATATAATAGGTACAGACCAAGATGTAGGCTTTCTGCTTGGAATGAGGGTTGATAGGGCCAACGAAATCTAGAGCCCATATATCAAAGGGTTCAATTACTGATTGTGGTGGCAGAGGCATTCAATCTAATCTGTTGGGATGACCCATCCTTTGGCAGCTATCACAAGACTGGACATATATTTTTGCATCCCTGAAAAGAGTTGGCCAATAGTATCCCATTCTCATCGCTTTGTGTCCTGTCCTTTTGTCTGCAAAATGTCCCCCACAAGGTTCATCATGGCAGGCCTTTAGTATATGAAAGATTTCATCTTCCCTTACACATCTTCTGATTTCAATATCAAGACTTGTGTAAAAGAGGTGACCGTTTACCAAACAATACCTGGCACTTTGCTAGATGATTTTTCTCTTTTCTCTTTTGGACATATGTGCCGGAAGCTTTCCTGCAACCAAGTAATTAGCGACATCTTCATACCAAGGAGAATGAGCTGGAACTGCAAATAAATGTTCATTTGGAAAAGAGTCCTCAATGGGAAAATTATCATCACTGTTAGTGAAATGAGATAAAAAATCAGTGACAACATTTTATTTTCCAGGTTTATCTATTATGGTAATATCAAATTCCTATAATAATAAGAGCCATCTAGTCACTCTGGCATTAGTGATAGGTTTGTTCATTAGATATTTAATGACAGAGTGGTTAGTGTGCACAAATATAGGATATCCAGTAATGTAGTGTCGAAATTTGTTAATGGATTAGACAATAGCTAAGAACTCCTTCTCAGTGATAGTATAATTATGTTCAGCAAGGGCTAAGATTTTACTAATATAATAAATTGCATAAGGTACTTAACCATCCTACTGTCCTAAAACTGCTCCAATAGCGATATTAGAAGCATCTGAAGAAATGTGGAAGGGTAGGGTCCAATTGGGCCCTCTTAAGATAGGAGTTGTGGATAGCCTCTCCTTAAGCTTAACAAACGTTGTCTGGCATGCTTCATTCCAAACAAACTATACATCCTTCATTAATAGTGAAAACAAAGGAGAAGCAAGTTTGGAAAAAATTTCTATAAATCTTTGGTAGTATCCAGCATTTCCTGGGAAACTTTGCACCTCTTTTTGAGTTGCAGGAGTAGGTAAATTTTTTATTACCTTTATTTTTGAGGGATCCACCTGAATGCCATCCGCAGAGATGAAGTTCCCCAATAATACTCCTTCACTCATCATCATATGGCACTTTTCAGTGCTTAAAGAGAGCTGGGTCTATTCACAGCGAGTTAAAACTTTTTTCAAATTTTCTAGTGCTTCTTCAAAATCCTTGCCATAAGGAGTGAAATCATCCATAAAAATTTTGATACTGTCATTAACTAATTCTGAAAATATGTTGATTACAGCTCTTTGAAATGTTGCTGGTGCATTACATAAACCAAAGGGGAGCACTCCGTAAGCAAACGTTCCCCAGGGATAGGTGAAGGTAGTTTTATCTTGGTCTTAACGAGCAATCTGAATCTGATTGTACCCACTAAACCCATCCATGAAGGAGAATAACTTCTTCCCTAATAGGGTGTCGAGTACTTGATCGATAAAGGGAAAGGGTAAGTGGTCTTTTTGTGTGGCTTTGTTCAGCTCCCTATAGTCAACACAGACTCTCCATTTACCATTTTTCTTGGGTACAATTATGAGCGGGGACACCCACTCGCTGTCTGAAATAGGATATATGAATCCTGCTTCCAAGAGTTTATGAATTTATTCTTTCACTATGTCCCTAAGATTGGGGTTCATTCATCATTGAAGTTGGCACACAGGAATGGAGTCACTTTTAATATAAATATTATGGGTGCACAGGTTAGAGGGAATACCCCTCATGTCTGTATACTCCTAGGAAAATGCTCCCTTGTGTTCTTTCAAGAGATTGATCAAGTGCTTTTTTTCATCTAAGGAGAGGCTGGGGTTAATATTCAGGGTTTTTCCAGACTCTACCTCAATGGGAATACTTTTCAAATTTTTCAATACTGGGATTATGTGTGTGTCACCAAATAGTGCTTCTTTTGTGAGATTTTCTTGTTCTTCCTTACCCAGAGTAATGTTCACGATTTGATAAACTTCTTTATTGACTGAGGTGGGTTCACTGATGAATTTATTAATGGCATTGTCTTCAATTTCATCTTTAAAGGTTAAGGCTTTCCCTATAGTTAATAATGGTTGAACGCCATCTTCTTCCTCTGGCTCCATCCATAAAGAAGTTTCAGCTTCTAGACTTGTTCGAGCTGGAGGATAGAGAATGAGGTTCTTAGTCTCGGTGCCATCTGATATGGTCATAGACCTAGATCGACAGCTGATGCAAGCATCAGCTGTGGCTAACCAAGGCCTTCCTAGGATCAATGGGTGTCCTCCCAGCTACAACTTAGGTTGTAAAACCAAGAAGTCAGCAAGATACTCCCAAGAGTCAACTGAGATGACAAGATCATCTAGAATTCCTTCAGGTTTAATGGTGGATCTATATTCCAGTTCTGAAATAGTGGGGGTTGGCCTAAGATTAGTGAGCCCAAGTTTTCTTACAGTTTCGATTGTCATGACATTAATCGCTGCTCCTAAATCTACCAATACGTTGGGTATCTGTGTATTCCCAATCTGCATAGTGACAGTGGGGTTCCTAGGATCGTCATATTTTCCCAACAGGGTTTTTCTTGTTATTAATGCAGATAATTTCCCTATGACGTGGACAGTGGGAGGATCTCTGGGTTTCCTCCCTGGCTTCTTTGTGCACAGGTCTCGAATAGTTCTAGATTAGATAGGTACGTCTTGAAGATCTTGAAGGAGGGGAATTTTAACATAAAGATTCTTTAACTCTCCTAAGAGGTTAAACTGAGGTTGTCCCCCTACCCTTAGTAGCATTTATCTCTTGGGATACGGTGGGTTCCTAATCAGCTGGGTAGGCTGTGTATCACTAGATTTATCATTCTGTGTTTCAGTTGTCCCATTAGTGGGATGTTCAACATCTTCAATTATGGGGGTCGTATCAGATAGATGTTGTGGATTCATCCTTTCTTCATGTACAGAGGGTGAAACATCTTCTATGATTACAGGCTCTACTATTTTTCCTGACCATAAGCGGATATCATTACAAGGCACAGGAGAAAGGCCGGAGTAGGCAGGCATGTTGACAGTCTCAAATTGATGGACTATTTTATTGTTTGGGTTAGGATTAGGTTGAGCAGGCAACTGAGGTTGTATCGGTATATTAGGGGCAGAATTGTTCTGCAATTGCAGCTATGACTGTTGATGAGGGTATTGAGGATATTGAGTATATTGAGGATATTGAGGGGGGTATGGTTGTTGTTGATGTGGAGTTTGTTGAGGAAACTGGTTCCCTGGATGGAAATTCCTCCATCCAGGAGACCAAGAAGTTGGTTGNGTTATAATTTTGCATTGAAGGTTGAGAAGGGTTCCACTGAGAATAAGATGAAGGGAATTGTGTATTCACATTTTTCATATTATTCCAATTACTCATGTTATTAAAAAATGGAAACAAGTCCTGGGTCATACCTTGGTTTCGAGGCTGCTAAGGATTCTTTTGTGCAATGAAGTAGGCTAGTTCCACCTCTGGAGTTGATGCCTGCAGAACAAACTTCACTTGGGGAAGTGAGGGGCATTAATTTGTGTCACGGTTCAGCTCACACAACTGACACACTTCTACCTTGTCAAGCATGCACTCCTTCAGAGGGTGGTTCTTTCTACATCAAGGGCAGAACACACCTAGTGTGAGATCCTCTACTGCCTGTTTTTGCTTTGCCCTCAGGACGTCGATTTTCAAGGAGATAGAGCTCATCATTTATGTTTTGAAATTTTCAAGGAGGTTTCCTATCTCTGCACGGGTGGCTCCTCCATTATATGACTTCCGAGTTCTGTCGAAGACATCACGTTCTAGCTTATCCCATTTGTCCTGCTTGTTATTCCTGGGGGATCCCCTGGAGTAACTTTTGCATAATTCCATAATCTTCTCGAAAGACTCCTTGGAGATATCCACCTTTCCTAACAGGTTTAACATATCTAGGCAATCATCCCTAATCATGCGAAGCAGGATTATCTTGAGCACATCTAACCCCATGTTTGTCTGTCCAACTCTTTGCACATTGTATAAAAGCCTCTCTACAAAATCTTCGAGACTTTCATCTTCCTTCTATGCCATTTTGAACAATTCTTCTCTCTTGTCCTTGGTGTTGCAATATTCCTGATATTTCTCCAGGAACACCTGTTTCATCCTATCCCAATTAGGGACAGTTCCACCTCCTAGGCTCATGAACTAGCGTAATACATTGTCCTTCAGAGTGGTAGGGAAGAGCTTCAGCTTTTGTGCATTGGTGACATAGTCGTAGATGTGACAGAGGATATCAAACTCGAAAATAAATTCATTTGGATCCTCTGCCGCTTTTCCATGGAAGAGAGGCAACACCAATGGCGATATATTTTTCATATGGGTTGTTCCTTCCAGCTGCTGGATTGGGAACTGAAGTGTAGCCATTGTTCCTTCAGGTAGGGAATGATCTTCATAATGATTGTTTTCCCCCATTGCCTCTTCCTTGTCAGAATTGTGTCTATTAATAATTCCTTCTTCTGTTTTCTCCTCTTCGTTCCTCTATTCGTTCTTTTCTTCGTTCCTCTCCTCGTTCTTCTTTTCGTTGCTCTCTTCGTTCCTCTCCTCGTTCTTCTCTTCGTTCCTCTCCTCTTTCTTCCACTGATCAACAATCTTCTAATGGAACTGTGTCCACTCTTCTTCAGTTACAAACTTCCCGTAAATGTGGTATATTGGACTTCTATCAGCAGATCCTGTTTTACCAACTTTTTCCTCCTCTATAGGGATATTTGAGGATGTCGTGGCTGCTTGTGTGTTCTCCACTATGGATCCTGACTCTGGCACCCCAGGATCGGTAGGGATTCTTCTAATAAGTGTTTCCTGATGGCAAGCCCTAGTGGATGAATCGGTTTTGTCAACAAGATCATCAATGAATGTTCTTCTGCCCGATTATGGACCTCGACCATGACCTCGACCACCTGCACTGTTAGTATTTTGTGGGGTTTTGGTAGTTGGAAGATGATCACGCTTTACCCTTCCTGTATTCATACAACCCAAATCATTACAACAAAAAATAAAAGAGACTGAATAGAAATAATTACAAGATGCAACTAATGATGGTGTTTAATTTTTATCCTCCCCGACAACGGCGCCAAAATGTTGGGCACCCAATATGCAAGTGAATTACAACTAACATATAGAGTGTACAATACTTATTGTCAACCTAGGGAAGTCTTGTATTTCAAGGATAACATGCACAATATATGCTTAAACACTAAATTACTGTAATTGATCAATCCTATCCTCTGTTCGGCTATGCTCATCCCAAGAATCTATTTAATCTAGTTACCTTCTAAAGAATACAGTCACAATTACCTTCTATTGTTCTTGATCTAAGAATGGAAAGATGAAAGTCACATCTAGATTACAATTGCAGAAAAAAGGAAATTTTGATTCAAACCACTTAATGATTAACCCAACTATCTTAATCTGATTATTCTAGAAATCCAAAGACATAAATTGAATATTAATCTAGAGATTCAAAATACAGAAATTGAGTTCAACTATTCTAAGAATTCGAAGTATAGGAATGAAATTCTACAATCATAAAAATAAGAGAGAAGATGGAAGGATTCATGGAAACAACAACTAAAAGATCTAAGGATGAACAGAGCTGTTACAGTTACCACACAAATTGCATAAGGAATAATTACCTACTCAGTCGACTGTCACACCATGCCACTACAGGTATCCAAGAGATGCAATCAACAACACACTGTAAATCCACAACTTGTTACAGCTTCCTACGAAGAAATAAAGTTAACTCAGCAATCCCTGTGGAAGGCGGGCCTAACCTTCACACAGAGATACTGGATGAACACACGTTAAAACCATTAGATCTGAAGTAACTCCTTGTATTAAAAATATAGATCGATTACACAATTCCTCCCTACAACTAATACAATTAATTGATTATATGTTCAACAACCCCTGGTTCGAAATAGTTCTCAATATTTATACAATGTAAATCATAACATCCTATCCCTATTATGGGGCAGCCATGCAGATCTCTGATCTTCAGGTGCCCTAAATGACAATAGCTATTACAAACGTGGCAGGATGAAAGATAGGAAATATAGGAAAACTGTTAATCGACCTAGGCGTAATGATATCTTCAGATCACGGCTATACATGAGCAGTAGTGCACTGTTGACCTCCACATCTGATGCATTCTGTTACAACTATCTTTGTACAACTTTGCCTAGGATAATACATTGGGACCACATTCCTTGGGTAATGGTAGGATGGATGATGATCAGCTTGAGCGATGAATGCCCATCCTTTTCATAGCATGTTCAGCCCAATCTTCCTACAGTCTATATATCTCAAAATACCTTTATAAACCTTCATATGTTAGCATATTGAGAGATATGAAGCCTTAATTATCACAATCAAAAGTATTAATAAAATAAAACAATGACCAATCATACCTTGGTGAATCGAAGAGTAGAGTGAGGGTAAAACATTTATTTGGCATGCTCAATGGGGTAAGATAGGACAAAAAGAGGTAACTAAGGATGGTCAAAAATGGCCATTTCTGGGCCCAACAGTAGTCTGTATGTCTTTTGTCATTTCGAATCCTTAGTGAACTAATCGTCCGATGCTAAAGTGGTTTTGACTGCCGATTGAGGTTTTTTCCCACTGTCTTTTTCACTGGAAGGTCTATATATTGGGGTGGGGTATTATTTGATTATTACTGCTTATGAAAAATCATGTCTGCTATGTTCTCACTGATCGAACCATACCTCTGTGCCCAGCTGTCTGGATTTTGTTGGATTGGTTTGCATTCATGGATTTCTTGCATTTTCCTGCTGACTGCACAGCTTGCTTTCCAGGTAGGCCAAACATGGTTTCTCCTTTCTTTTGATTTTATTGGTCGTTTCAGGAACTAGGGTCTTCCGCTGGATAGGTTTTCCCGTAGTGGTGCAGTTAGCCATTTTAAATGAATATTTATCCTTGCGGTGTGAGGTATCAGTCAGATTGATGGTTTTGGCGGTGGGGGTTTCTTGAGCCTGTGTTGTGAGCCGTTATGGATGCTCTATCCTGGTCTAAAGTATTAGGTAGTTGGTGTAGACAAGAATTACACTGTCTACACTGAATTTTGTGGGGTTTTTTATGGCCGTCTGGGGGAAGTTTTGAGTTTTCTTATGCGCTTACCCTAGTTTTAAGGAACGGCGAGGGGGTTTTCAACATTTTGCTCGAGTTGGGATTTCCTCATTTTTAATTACAGTTTAGGGCCACACATTCGAAGATTAGCCTTACTGATAGATTGGTTTATGTTATGCAAAGAGTTAGAATGCAGTTCAGTTTAAGCAATGCGTTGTCTATCAAGGCTATGTTTTAGTTGCAGATGGACTTAGAGGATTTTTAGACCCAGCTTGCAGAAGCTCATTTTTTTTCCTTGTCATTTTCTTCTATGCATTAATATTCAGTGTAGTTTATTTATGAAAATGCATATGGAAGAGGTAAAAATTTTGATACAGTTTTTTCTTCATTCTTAAAAAACTAACTAAAAGCTCCTATGGTCTAAGAACATGCTTGGTTTATGACAGGGAAACTATTGCAAAGGAGATATTCCTAAAAGACAAAAAAAGAAGGCTCCTGTTGCAGAGGCAGAACCAAAGGTGGAGATCATCACCAAGGTGGAATATATATATGAAGATACCAAAGCCACCACTGGGGTAGAGCCAGACTATAAATGGGGTGAGATGTACAGGTTGAGTGCAAATCAGAATGTGCCTAATGCAGGATTTGAAGAACTAATGATTTATGCAAACATCGAGAAATATTCCCTTATGAAAGTAGCCACAAGACCTGAGTTATTCCCATCCTCGAAGGTGATCGGTTAGATTCTGCCTAATGGGCAGACGTGACCATGATGATCTTAGCAAATAATGCCAAACAGGACTATGCTGCATATAGTCCTGCTTATGTCTCAATGGCATACCACTTGCCTCTTGCTCAAATTTACTTAACTGAAATCTAGTTGAAGGAGACAAATTTGGACCTGGTTGAAACTGTCAAAAGAATGATGATACCAGGGAATAACTTCTGAACCAGGCCCTCAGGAGAATATGATACATCCTCTCTCTGGATCCCTTATAGATTTATAGCACTGATGCTGAATAGAGTTTTTGGGAGAGCTTATGGTAAAATATTCAAATTGGGATGGATACCCATTATCTTCTATGTGGCCACTCAGGGGACCATATTCAATTGGGAAAACATAGTGTCCAATAGCCTCTCAGAATGCATATCTTCATATTTGGAAGGGGTGTCACAAAAGAAGTCAGAGTTCTACATGAGCTCTATCTTAGTGGACTGTATATTATGTACCCAGCCTTTTCCAGCCTTAAGGTGTAGTTGAGACAGGGATAGGACCCCTGTATACATTGCATACAAATGATTTTGGGCACACAAATACTATAGCCACTACAAAGAGATATGTGAACACCTCATTATGCCTTTGTATAGTTTAATTTTCCTGACAGAATGCAACTGCATGTCCGAGGAGGCATTCAAATTCATTGAAGAACATGGGAGTTACTATTTGACTGAAGAGGGAATGTACATCAGAATGAATGCTGGCTCTAGGGAACCTTCTCTACTCCCCAAATATGCCACTGATTATGTGTTACATAAAGATGCATTCAATAAAGTATACATTGATGGTGTTGGAAGATTCATGTTTGAACATAAGAAGGCAGCATATCCTGCCATACCTTTCTGGATGGGTAGTCATAAGTTTACAAAGGTTAAACAGACTACAAAATTTGTGCAGGAACTGGAGCACTTTCATTTTGGAGAGATAAACTTCCACAAAATAAAGTTCCAGAGCTTTGCAAGGTGAAAAATGTTCATTTTGAATACATGAATTTTTGGGACAAAGATGAAGAAATCTTCAGAAATGCAAAGAATATGACTGCATTAATGAAGATATTTAAACATAAAATCACCATTGTAGGCGGAAAGGGAAAAACCGCATAGAAGACAACTGAAGAAGAAGAGGTTAACGAAGATGCTAGAAGGCTAGCACAAGAAGCGGAAGGCTCGCTAAAGAATGAAGAAGAAGAAAGAAAGAGAGTTGCAGAGGAAGCAACAAAGAAGGAAGTGGAGGAGAGAAAGAAAAAAGAAGAAGTAGAAACAAAGAAAAAACAAGAAGAAAGTGAGAGTCAGAGGTTAACGGGATCGCAAACAGACCAACAAACTACTAAACAGATGGATGCACAAGGGGCACAAGATCATACAGATCAAGGGCATGGACAAGATAATCCTGATCTTCAGGAGCCTGCTGCAAATTCTAGCAGCACTCAAGAACAACTTGTCTTTTCTAGAATGAATTTGATACCTTTTATGTAGAAAGAAGGAGAAGAGAGCCCTGATTTAAACACTATCTTCTATGACAAGCAGAAGACAAGGATTGTCAAAATAACCGAGAAAAAGGTTGAAACAAGAGAGCAATCAGGTAAGATGAAAACTAATAAAAATTTGGTGAATAGAACAGATGCAAATCCGAGATTAACAACAATATATGGGGTGGCGTTAACCCAAACCACTAAAGATAATGTAGATAGATTGATGACAAATCTAGAGAAATCAAGAAAGAAAACAACTCAGTTAAAACAAACACTGAAGAAAGAGAGAGATTAAGGTTATAAACTAAAGAGGAAATTTGAGGACATGCAAAATGAAGTGAGGAATTCAAAGGTAGAACTCCAGACTTTGCAGGAAAACAAGATGACCTTAGAAGTTTTCATGGAGAGAACAGAAAAAAGATGCTCAGAATAGATTAGCAGAATTACAGAGGCTACAACTAGAGTATCAAGTGTTGAAGACAGAGAAAAATGAGTTCAATGTATCCTATGAAACTCTGAGTGCAGAAAAGGACCAGCTACAAAGCAAAATTGCTGAGTTGGAGGCATAGAATGCCACCATAGAATAAAGAGAAAAGCAATATCAAATGCAGGTAGCAGGTTTTGAGGGACAGATTGCTTCATTGACAGCATCACCAAAAGATGTTGTGGAACAGAAGACAAATGTCCAGCCTATGAAGGAGCATGTTCTAACTCAGAGAAAAAAGATCCATCGTCTGCAAATGTGCATTGAGGAAGAAAGGTGTAAGATTGTACAAATAGATAGCAGATTAGAAGAAATCTTGGACACCACTTCATATTTTGTAGACAGATCTCAAGATATTTTGGAGGTTTTGACAGGAAGGATAGTGTGGATAGAAACAAACGAGGAAACCCCTGTGGAGCTACCAGCCAAAGATCGACATAGTTTAAAACAGGATTATGAACTATTTGAGTTTGCAATCAATTCTGCTAAATAATTCAAGAAGAATGTGAAGAAAATGAAAGGATTATGTGTTGAATACTACAGAAGAATGCTGGTCACATACAATAGATTCCAACTTACCGCAGATAAAATACTGGATGTGATACCAGAGCATGAGCTTTTCATAAAACAACTACGGAACAGGTATCGGGAAGATGAGCAGGAGATCCAGCAGGTTAAGGATCTTGATGAACAAATTCTAAAGAATGCAGTAGCTCATGCAGCAGTAAGCATTCACTTACTTGAAGATCAATTGCACCTGAGTCTGGAAAGAATAGAAGTGGTTAAGAATTAGGCTGCTAAGTATGAGATAAACATCCATTTTCTTGAACCCTCAAATTTTGAAAGCATAGCAGCAGAGGCCCAGGTGTGGAAAAAGTTCATTAACGACCAAGCGAGTCTCTCTTCATAAAAATTCTCTATTAATATTTTGTTTTAAATGTAATATATTGTATAATTGATGAGCACTCACTACAAGACAAAATGTGGGATTGAAATGTTGGGGAATCCCAAAATTCATTTGGGGGCATCCCAAAAGTTTTTATTTTTTGTATAAGTATAGGAGAGTTAGATGCAGAAATGGACTTTTATTTCCCATGCAAAATTTTGAGAGTTATTGTAAGAAGAACTACTTCTTTTTGCAATAAAGAGTTACAAATTTTTCTGCTGGAGAAAGTTTGGTGGACTGTTTCAAATGCTTTGCTATGGATCAGTTGAATGTGAACTATTTTGTTTTCAGCTCATGTCCATTAACTGTGATATTGTTCTAACTCATTGCATTTATGCTTATGTTATGAATGTCTTATAGTTTATTCTGTGAAATTTCCACTGTGAATAATGGAGGTTGTCATAAACAATAAGCTATCTTGTTGTCAATATTTATCTTAATGTCCATGTGTTCTGAAATAAATAGAAACTATTTGTAATTGTTCATAATACATGTGCAGAAATACATTACTCATTGTCAGCTGTTAATTCTGCTCCTTGGGGATAGGTTAGTTAGTTAAATTTATTTTCTTGCTGTGTGTGATTTAGATGCTAGAGATTTAAGACGAGAGGTAATAACTTGCGCATCACATTGTGACGCTCCTCGTTATCTCTATCAATCTATATTTTTAGATAGGCACTTTCACATCACACTTAAACACAAAACTAAAAATATACACGGTGTACCACGCCGTAACTGAAAAAACCTTTTAATTTGTTACTTGACCTACGGTAGCCGGACTGTAAACCAGACGGATTCCCCATACCAAACAATAATGGGTTAGTTGGGACCGTTATTGGGGAGAATTCCCAACTATTGTTACCTGTGATTTTCCAGGCATCAAAAAGTCGTTACAAGCAGAAAAACCATAGATTCTCCAAACATACATTCTATGGATATTGTCATTGCTGTCACAAGTTTGGTCACAAGACTGATGATTGTAGAATCAAAGAAGAATATGAAGGGATGATAAGGAAAGAAGACACCAACTTCTCTAATGGAAAAATACTTATTTGTTTCATATTTCATAGTATTGGACACTATGCAAAATATTGCAAGAACAATACATACAGATCTTCCCAAGAAACTCAGAAAAAGGTATGGAAGATGAAAACCAAGGAACAAAGAAATAAAAAACCAGTAAGCAAAGTACCTCTTGGAAAAATATGGAGAATAAAGGAATAATTCAAAGATATAGAAGAAATAAATATTTCAAACATCACTGAGGTATCCAAATATGATGATGAACATAATTATGCCACAGATAAAAGGGCATCCATTATAAGGAAAAACAAGATGGAGATGTAAAAGGATACACCAATAAAAATGAAGGTGATGAAAAAGGATGTAGTGATGATTTTGAAATCCTTTCCTAAAATATATCTCATGATTTAAATAAAACCCTGAAAATAACATTAGAAAGGATCATATACTCAAGGGGAGTTAAAGTCAGGAAATCTCAATTGGCATCTAAGAAAAATTCAATTGGTATCTAATGTTGAAGTATATTGAAAGTTGTCTTCTTCAAATATGATGGGTGATCAATGTTGGTGTATGGATGACATAAGAGAAAGTATGAAGTAACGTGAAAACAAAAAAATGTGAGATTCATGAAGACCATGACGTATGCAATAAAATAGAAGATAAAGATGATTATGTTCACCTAGTATTTGAAGTCATGACACATAAAAATTGTTGATAGTAGAATAAAACTCAAGTCTAAAAAATAAAAAATTCAGTCTATATATAAGGTAGCAGGATGAGTTGAGCATTAAAAAAGGAAAAGGTTGAGGTTATGAATCTTTGTGTCTGAGATAGTGAGACCAAAGAAATTATGTGATAAAATGAAGTAATCTCTGTGTTGAGGATCTAAAGTTATGGGTCTCTAGATAGTTGATTATATAGATCTAAAATACAAACGAACCCAGCAGTATATGCTAGGTTTTTATATGAATATCTAAATGCAAATTCTTAAGGAATTCTGGTAAAAGCAGAAGACAGTTATCTTATAGGAATAATAGACCATTAGATATGGTAGCGTGATAAGTTCAGTGATTTGACAAAGTAATAACAAAGAACAAGATGGAAAACTGGAAGAAGAAGAAGTATATATTGAATAACCTAAGGGGTTTCTCTTGTCATAAAACAAATATTATGTCTGTAAACTGAAGAAGGAACTCTATGGTCTTAAACAAGCTCCAAGAGCATGGTTTTCAAGACTAGACAATTACTTGAAACAACAAGGTTTTAAAAGAGGAGCCACTGAAATTAATGTTTACCTAAAGATTGAAGATAAAAATATGATCATTGTTGTTGTCTATGTAGGTGATATCATATTTGGAAGCAATATTAAAATCCTAATTGTATATTTTGCCTCCGAAATGAAGAAAGAATTCGAAATGTCAATGTTGGGTGAATTGGCTTTCTTCTTGGGATTGCAAGTCTACCAAACAGACAAAGGAATTTTCATCTCTCAAACTAAGTACATCAAAGATATGTTGAAAAAGTTTAAAATGGAAGATTCCAAAGCTGTTGGTACTTCTATGGTCACTGGTTACAATTTAAGTAAGGATGATGAATCTCTGGAAGTAGATCATATCGTGTTTACATCCATGATTGGAAGTCTACTATATGTGACAGCCACAAGACCAGATGTGATGCAAGTTGTTGGATTGGTAACTAGATTCCAGTCAGCTCCCAAAGAAACAAATATAACAGAAGTGAAAAGGATTTTAAAATATATAAAATGAACCATGGAGTATGGTTTATGGTATCCAAAAGGACAATATTTTACCTTGAAAGCGTTTACTGATGCAGATTGAGCAGGAAGTGTTGATGATCAAAAAAGTACTAGTGGAGTAGGATTCTTTCTGGGAAATTGTTTAGTATCATGGTCAAGTAAAAAAAATCCTCTATTTCACTCTCTACAGCAAAAGAAGAATACATTGATTCCACCTCATGTTGCACTCAGGTTATTTGGATGAAAAAAACCCTAGAAGATCTACTCATAAAATATGAACATCCAATAGTGATCAACTGTGATAACACTAGCGCTATAAATATGTCTAAAATCCCTATCATGCATTCTAAGACAAAACATATAATCAAGTATCACTATCTAAGAGAATAGGTATCTCAAAAAGCTATCAGATTAGAATACATTGACACAAAATAATAGATTACTCACATTTTCACCAAACCACTACCTACAGAAGTCTTTGAGCATCCTAGATAGAAGATGGTAGTAGTTCCTTTACAAAAGCACTAAGAGGAGGAAGCACAATCTCAGGGGGAGATATGTTGATAGGGGGAATTGTCAGAAAGTAGAAAGATAGTAAATCCTTATCAAAATAGGTACAACATTGGCATAATAGGTTATCCTTTGTCATTGTTGTCAAAGGGGGAGAATTTTTAGAGGTTTCCATCAATGCCAAAGGGGGATATTGTTGAGTATATAGTTGTCATTGATGTCAAAGGTGTTCACGAATTCTAAAGGAATAACAAGTGGATATGATGGCAGGACAAACTCAATGAAAGACTAAGATAGTGATGGCATGGCATGGCATAGTTGAGGATGTGGCATGACACCCATGATGACATGGAATATGATGGTGTCCTAATGATGATGTCATAAAAGTTCATTTATAACAAATGCAATGGATGATAAGACATCATGAATGACTGATTTGAAGACTTCCAAGGTAGTGTCGACAGTATGATGTAAACAATGGTTAATGAAACAAAGAACAGAGGTCGAGTGGAAGTAGATATGTAGTATGAATGGAAAAACTAGTTAGACAAATGAAGAGTGGAACTGTAGAAGAGTGAAATGAATAGGAGATAGAGTATATGTAAAAATAGAAGAACATAGAAACTATATCTACGAGAGTGTTTATAAATTATTCAGAGAAACTATATCTGCAAGAGTGTTATAAATTCCTTATAATCAGCAACATGATGAAATTCTTTGGGTATATAAATCTTCAAAACTATTAGAAACAGTCACAAAGGATTTTCGCAAAGAAAATGTGAAGATCCACAAAATCATGGTGAGATTCGCTTTCAATCTAAAATCGACGGTCAAGAAGCATCCCACATGAGATCCGACGGCTAAGGATCAGTTCCGAAACAATCAAGATCATATGGCTTATATTAGTCTCACACTAGATCTGATAGTTAAGGATTAATTCTAACAGTTAGGAAGAAAATCCAAAGTTCCGCAAAATATCAAGATTGGACGGCTGAGATTAGTTCCACTAAAATATATCAACAATGCAGAAGAAAAAATGCAGAAATAATGCTTAAAGATTCTATGAACCCACAATCCATAAGATCGAAGGTAGGGAAAGACTCCACAAAAGATCGACGATGTGGAAGAAAAATTGCAGAAAGAAGCCTGGGGAAAGGAGCTTGTGGGAAGGATCTTTTGGAAAGGAGCTTGCGGAAAGGAGCTTGTGGAAGGAAGCTTACGGAAAGGAGCTTACAGAAAGGAGCTTGCGGAAATTTGAGATACGATTTGAGGAAATGTTACGTTTCTGAATTCCGCATCCTGCATCTTGTAATCTACATCTTATCTCAGATCAATGTTCATGGAAGAGCCCGTAGGAGATCAACGGTGCAGAACGATTGATGCGGAAATACAACTATGGAAATCATGAAAAGACATTTTGGAAAATTCATAAACCCACATTCCATAATATACATATTACCTCATATCAATGGTCAGGAAAACGCCCGACGGAGATCAATGGTGGGGAATTATTGATGAGGAAATCGTGGTGCAGAAATACGATTTTGAGGAGGAAATATATACGTTATATTGATGAGCCGGAGAGTCTTAAAATTAGATCAACGACTTAGATTGATTATAGAGGAGATTGTGGAAGCACCAGAAAATGTTAAATTGAGTTACGGAAATGAATTCTCAGGTGATGAATGAATGAAAGGGTGTAGAAGAATGTTCTGGTTTGATATTTACATGTAGTAAATATTTCCTGCAATCCTTACAAGTGATTCTCACAAGTATGTAGAGATTATACACCATTATTGGAATAGTATTTGATAGTTTTAATTTTAATAATTAAATGTTCGTAAACAGTTATTATCATATTTGAAAGGGCATGATTGTGAAAGGTTTTGTTTCCAGAACAATACATCCACAGGAAACGTGAAGATACTTATATCCAAAGGTATGAGTGAGAGAAAGTGTCTTGGTGTCCACATCAAAAAATCAGAAATATATACCAGTGGGTGTGACACAAAAAGGATGGAAAAGAAATCTATCATATTACGAAAACATATAAGGGTGGCAGGGTGGCGCTAGGGCAGGCAACATGCCTGTAGGTGGTTATTTCCTCCTTCCAGTAGAAGCTGGTAAATGGGGTGTAGGAGTATCCTGTAAGTTGGAGCTGACAAAACATGGTGTCATAGAATCCTTTCAGTAGCAGTTGATAAACAAGGGGGTCATAGCCTCCTTGTAGTGGTAGCTAGTAAATAAGGTGTCGTAGCATCCTTTCTATAGTAGCTGATAAACTAGGGGGTCGTAGCCTCCTTCCAGTGGTAGGTGGTAAATAGGGTGTCATAGTATCATTTTAGTAGTAGTTGATAAACCAGGGGGTCGCAGCCTCCTTCTAGTAGTTGCTGGTAAATAGGGTGTAATACCATCCTTGTCTGTAGCAGCAGGAAAAACTATTTGTAAATAACAATTTTGCAGTAATAGGACGTAAAATTGTGTTCTATGTATTCTTATTGTTATTTATTTTAATGATATATTTAAAAAGTGGTTAAATTAGTAAAAAGATAACAATACTAATTCACCCCCCTCCTCTCAGTATTAACCAATAAACCAACAGAGAGTCTCTAGGAGCCAATAAATTCCCAAGAAGACCACAAAACAACCATATTCACAAACTAGCGCCCCTAGTCAAACATAAAGCGGTATGTAATTAATGAGGGAACCTGGAATGTCAGGGTGATCAAACTAGAGTGCCTCAACTATCAGGATGATGAAAGTGGAGCACCTCAACTGTGAATTAATGAGCCAGATAATCTAATAGACCAATATTTATCAGTATAACCTAAGTAGGATCATATAACATAAGTACAAGACAAATGAAAATGAATCCGAGGCATAAGACCGTGGTAGTACGGTATATTAATTCTCTAAAATCCCCCCTTAATCCTAACTTAGTACAACTTATACCAAATTTTTATTGAGGCCTTGGAAACTAAGGATCAAGTCACCTCTTAAAACAAAAAAATTATTTGTCCATATAAAACAAGGAAATAGGAAAACACTCATGGGAAAAATCCTCCTTGAAGAATGGACATTACAGAGATGATCAGAAAATTTCTTCAACGGGTCCCCTTATTCACTTGAATAAGATAAAAGAACAAATTCTTGGTGATGGACTCGGTGAAGATGTTTTGGATGGAAAGATCATGCATCAATGCATCAATGTGTTGTAAACAAAGATCATGTGGAGAGGCCTTTTGATGGTCATCATTTGATGATAGAGGAGAATCGTAAGAATGTATTTTGATGCAAGAATAATCTAATATAGAATCATAATAAATCATGGAAAATATATCTCTGCAAACTCTTTCCCAAATAAAATCAGGAGATTCAACAAAATTTGCCTCATGTGTAGCTGCCATATCATGAATAAAACCATGAATCTTCTTCCCAATTTGATGAAGCACCTTCATAACTCTGTAAAACATCCCATGAGTCTCTAAAATATCAGAATGTATGTCACATACAACATAAAATATTAGAGGTATGGTGTCTACATGAGCCAATGGGTCCATAGTGGGAGAAGAGTGAGCAACTAGATCACATTGACAGTTGAGTGAACCTGGAGGGTATAGAGACTTGATATTTGAACCATGGGTGGTGAATTCAAGTCCAGACATATGGAACATAAGTACCATGAAGTTAAAAGAAATTATTAACCAACCAATGAAATAAATACAGGACATAAAATCAAAATACACAAGTGACATAGCATTGGAAACTAGGCAATTTTGAGATTTTCCAACTAGTGAACTTTAGGGTTGTTGGGTATTTTGGTCATTTAAGCTAGCATTATGATAAGATCTTTTCACTGAGGGAATAACAAGCACAGCAATCACATAAGCACATCACAAGAGACAAGAGACACAAAGATTTTATGAGGGGAAACCATAAATGGAGAAAACCCCTCAACTTCCTCTAAGATAGTATCACCACAAGATGTGATCCCAAAACAGTAAGATGACCTCCCTTCACAACAGCAGCCTTCTGTCTTCTGTCAAGCCCAAGAATTTCCTTCTCCAAAAGTGCTCCACACTTGAGAGAGCAAGTGATGTAATTCACGAGTGATAAATAGAGAGACTCTCACTCTCTATTTATATTCTTCTGTTGACTTGAAGTGCACTCAACCATGTAGGCTTAACTTATAATTAATTACTTGAGCCTACACCTTAATTAGTGTATAATAACCCAAGTGCCCCTAAACTGTGGGGAATTACCTAATGACTTGATATGACTTGTTTACATTATTAATCCTCCCGATCGGAACATCGGGGCATGACCACATGACTCAAATACATAATAGAAACATCCCGGAATAAACATCGGGTTACAATATATGAAATACATAGAAGAATACATTCCGAAGTTACATATACATCAACATGAAATGGTTGAGTAAATGAGTATATGAATGTAATAGGATGTATATAATAATATATATCACCTTAAAAAACAGAATGAGAAATATCTGAATGGATTGGGAAAGATCTTTCAGAAGACACATAAACAATTAGTGAAAAATGACTAGTTTCTCAAGGAAGCTTCAGTGAACTGGTTGGGGTTTCTTCCCAGGAATGAATGGAGGTTTCAGATTCTGATATATCAGAATGTAAATCAGAAATATATCCATTTGAAATAGAGATATGAGAAATGGGTTTCTCCAATTCACACAAAGCATGCGCAGGCTTACCATCTCCTTGCTTGCGCTCCCATCTTCTTGCAAAATATGGAACATCAATATTGTTCTCCTCAAGAATATTGGTCACGATGTCCATATTATTTATGAATCAAGATATTTCATGATGTGAAAATTTGAAATAAAAACATGTGGGTCTCTCTCTCTTTTTCTTCATCCTCCTGGATCTCGAACTCTCATCAGTTGAACTGGAGCTTTCCGATCTGAATGCTTCTTCTCTTTCTCTCTTTGTTGCTTCAAATATTTGACTTTATTCTTAATTTTGGCTTGATTTGATACACCAAAAGCAAGGGATTGATCCTTGGTGGATATGATGGTACCCATTTGCACTGACTATTCCTGCTACCGATTCAAATACTTCATGAATTCTTCTAGCACAGGCATCCTTCAATTTCTAGTTGTAAGCTTGCTTGAGTGGAATGTCGAAACAAACACAAAATAATCAGTCACTAGATTAGAAAGGATGGATACGATAAGATGATATTGTTTCTTCTCTATGACACACTTTTTTGGGTGACGCACCAACACTTTGAACTTGGTGAAGAAGTCTTGGATTTTCTCATATTGATCTGGACTCAGTAAGATTAACTCATTTTCGAGTTGATGGCCTCTCATCTCATAAGTATTCCCAAATAGTGACTCAATATTGAGCCAAACTTCATTCATTTTTCCAAGATTGTATACATGGAAGAGAATATATCTCAAAGTACTGATACAAATCATACTAAATTCCTCATCAAGTCTATTGAAGTACTTAGCTTTCTCCACAGTAGAGTTGGGCTCAGTCTCAGTCCCCATGGTCACTCTGTACATTCCTTTTGACCTCAGTTGTATCACCATTTAGACATTCCATTCAAAATAGTTGATTGGGATCAGAAATACATGATTCTGCTCCATTCTCCTTGCGCACTATTTAACAAAAAGGTTGTTGAACCTGCAATGCAAACACTTAGATTCTCTGGAAAAATGCCCTAAACAACAACTACAAAATCTCTAGATTTGATTTGCAGTTCCACAAATCTCTCATACCATGTGAGAATTGATTCACAATGAGACATAGGAGCTATATCAATATTCACTATCTAATTTATTCACAGAATATGCAAGAGAACAACAAAAGAGAACAAAATAACACACATAGATGGTACCAATAATTGATGTTTCTATTAGTGTACATATTGTAGATGTGTATGGTACATATTTATAATACAATGGGAAAAATTCATGAGCCCTTGGATGCCATCTAGATGCATACAATTTCTAGGATAGGATTTGACCCCTAAACCCCCCTAGGTTGACCAATAGGCTCTAAAACCTTACCAAACAGTCACGAATGAAAGTGTGAACATGAATGGAGGCATGTTGAGTCATAAATGAATGCATGCTAGGCATGGGTGAACACATGTGTGAGTGGGAGAGTCTCTAGGATCCAATAAATTCCCAAGAAGACCACAAAACAACAATATTCACACACTAGCGCCCCTAGTCAAACATAAAGTGGTCTGTAATCAATGAAGGATATTGGAATGTTAGGATAATCAAAGTAGAGTGTCTCAATTTTTAGGATTATCAAAGTGGAGTGCCTCAACTGTGAGTTAATGAGCCAAAAATCATCTTCAAGAGAAATGAAAATGCCTCCTAGGAGTAAGAACATGGTACTAAGGTAGATTAGTGCCCTAACAAGATAATTTCATTGCATTTCTAGAAATGGATGAAGAGAAATATGAGCAGAAATATGATCAATCCCAGCATAAGGAAAAACCAGAAATTTGCAATGAGGGATGGAATCACCAAGAAGAAGATTAGGGTTCTCGATCAAGTTTTTCCTCGTGTATTTCAAGTTCAGAATCCTTGTGTCAAGAAAGATCTTTTTCACTTGACTCTTTTGAAGAACAAAATAATTATTATTTTGAAACAAATGAAAACAATCAAGTTTTAAATTATGAAATTTTAAATGAGGTTGTTAATGTTACATTTAAAAGTTGTCATAGGCATACCCTTCATAGTTCATCTAAAAACCAGTTCAATAGTTTGCAAGTGAAATTACAGTTTGAGCAGCCTTTTCATAGCAAGCAAATAGCATAATATTTGGAGGGTTATCATGCTTTTTATTACCCGGTGGCCGCTTATATGGAAAACAATTCAGTTGGGATAGTTGGTTATGTTTATGCCATAAACATCAAATCTATTATTAGTACTTTTTACCATTATGGTTTTCAATTTTGATCAAGCATGAGGAGGAATCTCAATCATTGGATCAACTGCTGGATTGGCTTCATTGACACTTTTTCATTACTTGATTAAGCACCAATTTTGACGAGTTAGGGTAGGTAGGTGTGAATAAGCTCAACATGGAGAGCATTTCTTTCAACAAATTTTTAGTTTGGTTTTTATTATAAACTTCAGTTTCAAGTTTCAAGTTTCAAGTTCAGATTCGCAATTTTCATTTGGTTTCAGCCTTCAGATGAAGGATTGGTAAAAGGTTACAGGCTGCAATTGGTATCAGTTTGTTTTCTTTTGGTGGAATAGGATTGCTTGCAGTATGGGTTCAGTTGATGGTCACATGACAGAGCATGTTAAGGGTTTCAGCAAAGCTTGACAGCCACCAAATGGATCAGGCATAGGTCTATAAGTTCTTTGCTACCTCGCAGGAAGGATAGTATCCTTAGTTGGAGCCAGTTGTTAGCACTATTTTATTTTTGTGGGAGTTAGTGTTATCACCATATGAATTTCAAGATTTTAGTAGTGATTTGGAATATCCAAGGGTTTGCTCATTTGATAAGTCATAGAAGGTTTTCCATATTTGGCAGGAAAAAGAGTTTTAATGGTTCTTTGGGTAAAACAAAAAGAGATTTTTTTTATAATTGGGTTAAAAAGAGATTAGTTTTAATCCAATGATGAGTGGTTGGGCTTCTTTCAGATCCTAAGTGCTTATCTATTTCGGGTCAAAGATTCATTTTATTAAAATTTTAATCCAAAATTCCTATTTTATTAAAAAAATATGTATTGGCTTTATGGATTAAAGGTTTATTTTATAAAAATATTGGACCAAGGACAATATCCAAGTTTGGCTCAACACCGAGAGTCATATGGCCATGTCGACCAAGCAACTTCCACATCAACACACCACACAATCTAAGTTAACCAATAAATCAAATCTCACCAACAAAGTCAAAGAACCAAGCTCTACAAGAAGTGATAATACAATGCACTACGTGTCGATATAGATTGCAACCATTGGCGCATATAAGCATCTAAAATGTTTATTACCCAGTGCATGTGGGATAATATCCATTGCCAAAACATATAAAAAAATAGTGCAAATGGTGAATCAGTTGATGGACGATCATATCACAGAGTTGACGAAGTTTTATAGTCTGTTTGACAAAGACGGTGATGGATGCATTACTATCAAGTAATTGGGAACTGTATGCGTTCCTTGAGAAAGAATCCAACTAAATCTGAACTATAAGAGATGATTTTTGAGGCTTATGTTGATGGAGATGGTCAGGCATTTGACTGTTGATGTAGAAATTAAAAATGCATTATTGGTTTAGATTAAAACCCCAATAAAATCAATGGTTTAAAATTATTCCACTGAAGAAGTTGAGGAGAATTTAATGTTTAAGAAGCTCAGCGAAATTTTTTGCCGACGAGTAATTCTAAACACGTTTTTATATCTTATTATTTTGTAAACAATATCGATGGTTTAGAATCATTCTGTTGGCATAAGAGAAGTGATTTTAACGTTGAAATGGTTGAGTGAAATTAGATTTCTTTGATTGAAAAAGTGGTAAAGGAAACCACCTTTTGAGGTAGTTGAAAACAGTTTGGTAAGTTATAAAAGGAAATAGAAGTTCCAGTAGTTCCCAATTCTGAAGGCATGGATGTAAATGCTTTTGAGCTTAATTCTTTGACATTAATCAAGCCAATCACTATTAATTGATTTCAATTGGATATGGAAGAAAGAGTATGACAACTCTCCTCTCTTATTAACTGCAAGCTATGGCCTCCGCTTTACATGCGAATTCTTCAATAACATCAGTTGTCGGTCGTTTATCTACCAATACAAATCGTTTTTTGGCCAATAGGCTGAGGTTTTCATATCAAAATTATATATCTACAATGGATAAGGTAGAAGAATCGAGGATTCCTCCTGCCTTGTCCCCTCCGCCAGTTTCCAATGATGAAAAGCTTAAGATCTCTCTATGCTAGCTATTGGTGACAGAGAACAAGGAGAGGAATATCATGTTTGTGCCGCTATCGAGGGTGTAGCTGAAAAGGGTGACAAGCTTGTAATGTTTCCTGAAATGTGGAATGGTCCATATTCAAATGTAGGTTTACCAATATATGATGAAGATATATATGCTGGTTGGAGTGCCTCTCCTTTGACATCCATTCTTTCTAAATTTTCTTGCAACGAAGGGATTATAATCATTGGTGGGTCAGTTTTTGAGCGCATCGATGATGACCTTTGCAACACATGTTGTATATTTGGAACATATGGACAACTGAAGGATAAAAAAATGATACATATTATTCACATTGATATTACTAGAAATATTTCGTTTATGGAATCCAAAACACTTATAGCTGGAAATAGCCAAACCATCATAGACACAAATGTAGAGCGTATTGGGATTGGAATTTGTTATGACATCCTCTTTCAAGAATTGGATATGTTGTATGCAGTAAGAGGTTTTATGATTTTCTTTAGTCGGTGAATCAATCACCTGATTAGTCTAAAAAAATTCAAAGAATGATGGCTATGTTCTTCTAATGTTTTACAATCTCTAAGAGGGAAAGAGTAGGAGACTTTAGATAGAGGAGGCATATTTTAGTTGTCGATGACCATTTTCATCTTTCAAGAATACCAGAAGACAAGAATCTTTGCGTGGTCATTATTTATATTGAAAATATACAAGATTATGTTTTAAACCATATAAACCTAGGTCAATATATTGCTTCGAAAGTTCCAAGTCTAAAGCTTTTCGAGAATGGAGAAAGTAGAAATGAAGAAGGAAATTCTACTTTAAAGAATATTTGCAATGTATTCCTTTTAATGCAAAGATATGGGTTCAATATGAATCATGAGAAATGGGTCAAGATAGTCAATCCTATTTTGGGATATGGTATTTCAATACGAGTGCATGTAGCTCTAGAAACTACTGAGGAGAAAATTGAGTATTGTCTGAAGGAAAGGAATGAGATGTGTGCAACTATAAGAAACCTTCTGAACGACGATGGAATATTGGTTATTCGTACAGTCTTGATTCATGTGATAAGATATTTATCAAGGAAAATATTGCTGAGAACATTTTCAATTTTGCACCATGTAACAACATCTTGGATATTAGCTCTTTTGATATTCAATGGAAGTTTGCTAAGGTTTCACATGTAGCCTTAAAAAATGGCACTCTTGATTCCTCAAAACATGAAAGGTGTACTGCTAAACAAGACTCCTTTGAATACAGGCTTGGTGATGTAAAGTATCCAACTCATTCATTGGGTGAAGTTGCTGGAATGGTACACAAAATTATATCTTCCTATGAAACTAAGATAATATTATGTACCATTATGAAAATTTTGATGCAAAATATTTATTATCTCATATCCAGTAGAACTAGAGTTTTGTGTTCTATCCTTGAAAACAAATTTTCATGATAGAACACAACAACATAAAAAACTTGTCAAAGAAAACTTTGACTTCTTTGTTTCATGTAAAACTTGAATTGATGATATATAGATTAGAATAAAGTAGATAGAGTCATATCGAGAAGGTACAAGCACAATTCATATCAGTAATTCCATTCATGATGTGGATATTGTTACAAACCATACTTTTGGGCCCCTTTTGAGCGCCAAGTTCAAGCTAGAAAAAAAAGGTATGTGCAAGTGATAGTGCAAAGATTTCATACAATATTTAATTTACCCAACACAATTAGAGCATTCATCAACAAAGGGAAATATGACTTGGCAGACATATAATATCGGAAAGCAAAGTCAATTGTGTTTCCTTCTCATGTAGGCATACTAAAGAAAGCTCTCAAAAACGTTGAAGACGTGGTGCACGAATTCAAGGAAACTCTTTTGTTGTCAATAATTTCACACCTTCTACGGAGATAAGATGTTCCTCTGGTCTGAATGGTTCATATCCAGAACAAATAAGTTACAACAAGGCTAATAGACTTCTCCTAGAAACTACAGACACCTGTAATACAATCTTTAGATATTGATCTGCTCCTTCACCTATGGAAAAAATATCTCCAAGAAGATACCTACAAAAACAAATCAAACACAAAAGATCAAAAGTACCGAAGTATTATCTATAGATCTATATTGGTGACTAATGAATCCAATAATAAACATGCAATATTACACATAACAAGTATATGGGAAGAAAAAGAACTTTGCATTGATAAATAATGAAAGAGTTTACAACCCGTGCCTTAGTGTTGATGCACTCCTCCACAAATTCAATGTATTATCCCCAATAGCTCCAACTTGCTTCTCTATGCTCACTCTTAATGGCTCTGGCCAGAATGTCAAAATGGGAGCATGACTTTGCTCTCTCCTCAACCATGGGGTATGAGCCTATTTTTATAGGATTCAAATGGATAGGGATGGTTGATATTTTGGTTGGTGAGGTGGATAGGAGATCCCCAAAGTATGGATCTCGAGCTCAACTGACCCAAGTGAATAGGGATAAGGTCTGCCACGAAGATTTTGATCTAGAAGCTTCATGAAGTCTCTCTTTTTCACGTTTTACCAAGGGCACTTCTCCTGCTCCTTGATGACAGAGAGGTGCTAGGAAGAACCACTCTTCAAACAAGGAGAAAAGGCAGTGCCACCTCCTGTCTTCAACACAACTCAGGTAGTGCTGAAGAAGGTACCGCTCCTAAGCTTAAGGGTAGAAGCGGTGCTAGATTTTTATATGAAAATTTAACATCTGGATCAATGTTTTTCACTTAAATATTTGGGAATGAGGGAAAATATGGATGTTTGGGATCTTATCACATGTTGATGACAAGATTTGGGTGTAACAAAATGCCCCCCAAAGCATGAGGCTAGAGGGATATGATAGGCGAGAGCTTTGATAGAGTAAGTTATCACTTCAAGGAAAGAATCTTCTTGATCGGAGATCAACATCAACATGGTGTTATAGCTGATTTCACCACTCCAGGTGAATCACACTTTGTATGGCCTTCCCCTGTCCCGCTGTAGACTCCTAAGACCCCTTGGACCATTTTTTGTCCTTTGATGTTTTCTTAACCATCCCTAAAAACATGTGAAAAATGATACACGTGACTTTTAAACCTATAATCGTGTATATACATGAGTTTGACCACTAAAATCGTGTACATCGATATGTGTACAAAATACAAATCCTTTTGGAGTTTTCCTTGACATGGATCTGACTCACTTGACTCCTAGCCTTCCCTATGCCTTGAGATCGCTCGGATTCGACCTTTCACTACCCCTTTGAAAATCTATATAAGGAACTCCTTGGTACATTGAAGGCATAAGAGAGAATTGAGAGCAAGGAAACTATAGTCCATTGTTGCCGGAACTTATGCTTGAGTCTGCATTCCTTTGTCCCTTGGAGCACTTTTGTGTTCTCCCAAGATTTCCTTTTGCTTGTGAGCTTGCCATCTAGAGATGGAGGATTGAAGTGGTGGAGGCCCAAGTGGGGGATTTAGTTTCTCCAGTTCGCAGATGTGCCGATAGAGGTTGTATCTTGTAATCTCTGATTTATATTAATATAAACATCTTTTCTTGTCCAATAATGTGTGTTTGAATGAATATTTTATCCATGGGATTATGTAAAATGCTTATACATTATTGATTATATATGCTAGAATAGATATAACACCATGATATATAGAATGCTTGTATTGTTTACTTGTTGTTGAGGAAGTAATCTATCAATTCAAGATGAAGTTGGAAAGCTCAACGGGGATCTACTTCAATCGTCTGGAATAAGGTACGAGGTCTGATCCTTTAGTGTTAGACATTTAATTTCTATTTCATATTGGAAAGGATTGATTTATGGAGTCAAGATGTCTGTTGTGGTACCCCAATCCATAGGAATTTCTCTCCGTAACAGAATTGGCAACTCCACTCAGGAGTTCCTAGTAGTTGTCCTTTGGGGGTTGTTCTATCGGCATTCAATGAATTTGAATTGCTCTTTCTCTCTTGTTTCTGTGTCGAGTCTGGGGGGCATGTTTTCCTGGTAGTGTCTGATTGGTGTGAAGTTTGTCTCAGCCTTGATTTTTATGCACCTTTCTTCCTGTACACGAGTTTTTAACTCACAGTCGCGTATACACGCGGGTTTCTCTGCGATTTTTGCGTATACACGCGGGTTCACTGCGAACAGTCACGTATGCCCTTAGTTTTTCCTTTTTGTGGAATTTAAATGGTTGATGGGTGAAATTTGATGTTTGCTGAGTCTCCTTTGGCACTGCTTGAGTATGTTTATACCTCTGTTTCTGACCAAAGACTTTTTTTTAGGCTAATTTGTTTTTTAAGAAGGTTCTTGTCATGGCATTTTTGATTTTTTGTTTGAGATTAGTGCATTATATTTCTTTTACCTTAGTGCTTTGCTTGAGTGTTGTTTGAGTGTGCTTGCAGAGTCTGTGGGTTGTAGAATCATTCTTTTGCTTTTTGTATCTCATTTTATTTCAAAAAATCCAAAAACATTTTCTTATCATCATGCATTGCATTTTGCATTGTGCATTGTACTTGCACTAGATTTGCTTTGGAGTATTAGTTAGGATTTCATATAGGAAATCTTGCATTCCTCATTTGAAGAAAAATTATGCATTTCACGTAGTAGCATACCCTATTTTCATGGACACAATGCATTTGCATTGATTGTTAGGTGTGCATTTTACTTCATGTTGTGTCATAACACCATTAGTTGCATGGCCATATCCCTCTTTTGAGTAATAAAGCCAATTAAAATCAACGCTTAAATTAAAATGAACTACACTCTTTTATTTTATAGGGTGCACCAACAAGCTTAGGTTTTAGGATCATGGAATAGTTCATTGTGAGTAAATTCTCCAAGATCACTAAACAACAACATGTATGTGTCTGTCCAGGTGAGTGTGTGAAATCCTTAGTATAACTAGTGTTTCTCAGGATCCTCCTCTCAAAAGGGATTTAAGCATGAGGCAGTGTGAGCGGTTATTGATTGGGATGACCCCTAGTCATAACTGAGTAGCACCGAGGATATTTCCAGGATTGTATTCGTATCTGGGGGCTCTTTCGAGAGTTTAGGGATTTGCTACCCTTCCCATATGGTCAATCCCTCCTGCGACTGTCCCCCTAAGCATTGATTATATTGAGGTGACCTTAGTGGCCTTACCTAGGATATCAAGGGGGTACTTTACAGGGGTTATTCTGTGGGTGTCCCGGCCAGGTTGGGGTCGGATAGCATAGTCACTTTACACGTTGAAGCTGAGGGCCACAATAATTGGTTACGTACCTCCGCTTGTTGTGTATGGGAGTCTCAAGCTTCTCCTAGGCGAGACATACCTGCTTCATTTGGGAGCTCACTTATCCCGCCCTTGATTGCTTGCATTTGGCTTTAGATTTTATTAGTGATTGCTCTGTGCATGATAGCTTTCCTAGGGTTTACGTAAATAGAGAGTATTTTCTATTTTTTGAGTCATTGTGGATTCGAGTACGGCTCCTCGCCGTTCTCATCATTTAGCAGGACTTCCGCCTTCTACTTCTCCTCCTCCTTTGGGAGAGAGACCTAGACAGTCCAGGAAGACTACTTTGCACATTGATTCACACACCATGGGAGACCATATAGAAGGTATTCCTGAACCACCTTCTCCCATTCGTGTAGACTATGGGGAGTTTACTCCTACTTATGATCCTTCACCCGACTTGGCTGAGTTAGGTCATGTGATTTCTGAGATAGGAACCTTGCATGATAGACCTACTCACTCTAGGGTTGATTCCCCATTGACGCGTTACCGGTATGGAATGTCGAAGGATGTCGAGACTCATTTTGAACCTGCCAGTACTAGTTATGGTAGTTATGCTATGTCTAGTTTTCCTTCACATGATTTGGCATTTCATGTCGAATCTGACTTCGATCCTAACACTATGCCTGGGGGCACTCTCATTCCTTACCATGCGGAGAGGTTTGGGAGCACTAGTCACATTGCACCTTCCATTCTGGTGGTGTAAGTCACATCACATATCCCTCCTAGGTCTAGGGTTAGTGATCCTATTAGGATACCAGATCCGAGATGAGTGACTATAGAGAATAGTATGTACTTGATCACTCAGATCCCTTCGTCCTCTATCCCTATTTATTTAAATGTTCACCCTCCACCTTATTCACCTGGTCCTTTGGGCTGAAACGTTGCTACGAGTTATGTCTGTACTGCAGTTACTAGACCCGTTGTGTCTCAGCTTCATGTACTGCCCATTGTTTTGGGAGGTCATGCTCATATTTCTAGAGGTCACATTCCTACTTCTGGAGTGTATATTCCTACTTCTGGAGCGTATGTTCCTACTTACGGTGTGTCTCATGGGACATCTCATGCGATCACTTATGGACCCTATTATGGGACGCAGTATGGACAGGGTTCTTCACCTTATGGAGGCAGGTATCAACAACTTGCTTACTCTCCTAATTACATCTTTGTATCTCCTAATAGTCAAGGTCCGCCACACTATGGTGCTGCCATGCCACCCTATATGCTTCAAGTAGGAGGAGGGCACTATGGCCAAGGCCATGGTGGTAATCAGACCTATATGAATCAGGGAGCGATCCATCGACCTCATCATCCTAGGATGCCTTTCCTCATGACGTTGAATCTTCCTGACTTGTTGAGATTGACGAATGATCCTATAGCTCATGACCCGGCTTGGCTAGCTATCCGTACTAAGCTTCCCTCAGACATACCTAAGTTTAAGGGAAAACCGGGAGAGGATCTGAGTGAACACATTACTGCATTTCACCTATGGTGCTCTTCGAATTCCTTACATTAGGATTCAATCCGTTTGAGACTATTTCAACACACCCTTACAGGGCCTGCAGTGAAATGGTATATAGAGCTACCTAGGGCGGCATTCGCTTTGTTCGATGACCTTGCGATGACTTTTCTTAATCACTTCTAGCTACCAGTGCGCTATTATGTTGGTACTGAACTCTTGTCAACATTTCGGCAGGATAAAGCCACACATATCTCGGATCATATTCAAGAGTGGCGTAGACGAAAGAGGTTAATTAAAGCCTTTATACCATCGAAATTCCTCCTCGAATGGTTCCTTAAGTCGTTATTCCCATATATAGCGAAGGATGTTTCTACATCCAGAGTGCAGAATGAGGAACAAGTGATTTTTAGGGTGCAAGAACTGGACTTGATTTATGCTCAGTTCGGTTTGTTATATGAGATTAGTCCTAATGCTCCGCATTCTAGTTTCGACCCCAAAGTCAAACATAGACCACATGCCGATAGCATTGTGGGTTGTGCAAGTGCAAAACCTGCAGATTCGGTTGCAAAACAAGTTAGCCAATTGTCAATCAACCAATCTGCTTCAGTACAAGCTATGGCTTTGTCTCAACCTGCCCAAATGGTGAGTGTACTTTCTGTGCAATTGTCGGACTAGAAGGGTAACCAGTAGCCCGGATGGAATAGAAAAAGGGGTAAGAATAATTATAAGGGTGGGAATAAGAATGAGAATGCTAATAATAATGACATGAATGGTCGTAATGCTAGGGGTGACAACCAGGCTAAACGTAAGGTTAAGTTCCCTTGCAAGTTGTGTAAGGCTGATCACCTCACTTACTTGTGCCCTCATATTGATGAAGCTTCGAGGTTCTTGGCATAGGGCCCAGCTATGCTAACTAACCCTTTACCACACAATCAAAATATGAACTCAAATTCCCATGACCAGTCTGGTGCTGATCAAGATCCGCCGGAGGGTAGTGGTCGTGGTTGCATTAACATGGTTTGTGTTGCGAAAGTTGTGACCCATGTGAAAGATTATGGTTCATCACAACCCAGCCTAGGAAAACAGCCTGATCCACCAGGGTCTCCTTTGCATATTGAGAAACCTATGGATAAACATGAAGTTGCACCTCGCATTCCTAAGGGAGTCCTTAAGTGTTCGGGGCACAATCCAAATGCCCGAGCCGCCCAAAACTATTTAGTTGTCAAGGATTTGGGCCACACTCCTTGTGCGATGTCTGCATTGGAAGTGCTTCAAAGTTGTCCTTCGCAAAGGAAGGAGTTGTTTTATTCCCTTGGTGTGAATGATGATGATTCTTCCTCCATGATTAAATTTGAAACCGCAAGACTTCAGCCTCACTTGCCTTACTATGTGTCTCTTTTGATTCACGTAGAATGTCTTAATATGATCATCAAGCGGACTGTGATTGACGAAGGAGCTGCTGCTTCTGTGATGTCTTTATCATGTTGGAAGGGTTTAGGTTCCCCTGAGCTGTCTAAATCAGAAACCATGTTAACTATGTTCAATGGGAGATCATTTAGGCCGCACAACATCCTTCCTTCCCTTAAAGTCCATTTGGGAGGGAAGACCGTTGCGATAGAGGTCGAGGTGGTTGATGCACCCGTTGACTACAATCTCTTACTGGGTAGGAATTGGATGTACAATATGCAAGTCGTTGCTTCTTCCCTATTTCGCATTGTATGCTTTCCACATAATGGGAATATTGTCACGATTGATCAAATGACATTCAAGAATCCGTCTATTACCGCATATTCGGGAGCTTCGATCCCGATCGTTGAGCACTCTCAGCCGGCAACTGGGAGTGTGGGTGTAGGCATGTATCCATCCCTCATGGGAATCTTTAGTTGTCCTGCACCGATTCTTATGATAGGTTCTAGTTCCGGTGAGGCTTTGACATCTATAAGATCGGTGTCTTTTTGCACAATTCATATGGAAGATCCTTGGATTCTTCCTACACCGAGTACTCTAAATGATCCCATCGTGACAGATGTTTCATTGCTTGCAACTATGATAGCTTATCAAGCTAACCTTGAGTGTGTTGCAGAGCCTAGTCCTTTCTCTTCATAGATGGAAGAGGAGGACCCTTATGTGCTGCCAGCATGGGCAGTACAATATTCTCACGCGCGACTGCCTTGATATGGTTTTCCCTTCAAATGAAGTGATTATTGAGGCTATGTTGGGAGTTGAGCCACCATGGGAGGAACTCCATTATAGATCGTACTTTCTTCCCGAGCTTGACCGCTTGGAGCGTGAGGATTTTAGGGCGGTTCTTAGTGCAAGAGTTGGTAGTCCTATGGTTCCGTTAAGCTCTCCTGGTCAGATGGCTGACGGAAACATGGAAAACATATCTCCAACAATTCCTATCAACATCTCTCGCGATCCTGGCAGGATAGAGAATGTCTATATTGGGGCGGAATGTTCCCAAGCTGAGATTCTAGAATACACCGAGCTATTTAAAGAATTCTGTGATATCTTTGCTTAGTCTTACGATGAAATGCCAGCTATCAACCCTCGAATTGTCAAGCACGAGATTAAGACTTACCCCAATGCTAAGCGTGTTCGACAACGCTTGCGTGCAGTGAATCGGAGGAAAGCACCCGCGATTAAGGTAGAAATAGAAAAGCTGTTAAAAGCTGGTTTTATCTATCCCATTACCTTGACGGAGTGGGTTTCAAACCCCATTCTAGTGGATAAGAAGCAGGGAGAGATCCACATATGTATTGATTTCTGTGATTTGAATCGTGCCTGTCCTAAGGACAATTTCTCCACACCATTTATTGATCAAATTTTGGATGAGTGTGCAGGGAGCGAGGTTTTTTCCTTTATGGACGGCTTTTCCGGGTATAATCAGATACAAATTAAACCTGAGGACCAACATAAGACTGCATTTATTTTTCCTTAGGGAACTTTTGCATATCGTAAAATGCCTTTCGGCCTTAAAAACGCCGGAGCTACATTTCAGCGGGCAATGACCTTGATCTTCCACGATCTCAAGTCAATTATCGAAGTATTTTTGGATGAACTTGCTGCTCATTCTCGTATGAGAATGTGTCATCCCTATCACTTGATATTGGTATTCGAAAGATGCCAGCACTATTTGGTTAGATTAAATCCTCATAAGTACATCTTTTGTGTGAAGTCAGGTCGTTTGTTAGGATTCATCATTTCTAAAGAGGGCATAAGAGTCAACCCTTTGAAGGTTGAGGCAATACTTCAGTTGGCTCCCCCGAAGAATATTCGTCATCTTCAATGTTTGCAAGGCATGGAAAACTTCTTATGAATATTTGTTGTCAACTTTTCCAATTCGACAAGAGGCTTCATGCATCTCTTGAAGAAGGACACCCCCTTTTGTTGGGATGAGCGAGCCCAAGAGTCCTTTGATGCACTCAAGTGATCCCTAGCATCGGCCCCAGTGATTAGTCCCCCGGACTATAGCCATGATTTTCTATTATATGTGGTTGCGTCCTTAGAGACGATTGGTATGGTTTTAGTTCAAAAGGATGAGGAGCTCCAAGAGCATGTCATATACTATCTGAGCCGGAACCTTATTGACGCAGAGATTCATTACTCTCATGTTGAGAAGCTTACTTTAGCTACCGTACATGTGGTTCAGCGGTTTAGACATTATATTCTCCTTCGCTAAAACTTGGTTGCAGCCCATGTCAATCCATTTCAATTCGTCCTCACTTGAAGGATGATTGGGGGAAAATATAATAAACGGATTGTCATTCTGCAAGAATTCGATCTCGAATTTGTTTCGGCAAAATTGAAGAAGTCTTTAATTTTTGCAGAGCTTATATCATATTTCTCGAGTGAGGCCGAGGAGTTGGTTTGTGAAGATATGTTTGTCGATGAACACATCTTCTTAATCTCAACTTTAGACCCATGGTATGGGGATATCATAATATATATTTCAAACATTAAAGACCCCTACTCACCTCTCACAAGATGAACGATGATGATTACGTCATGTGTGTAAGAACTACCTCATAGTGGATACCACTTTGTACCGCCATGGGGTAGATTCCATTTTACGACATTGTTTATCTCATGAAGAGGTAGAGGTAGTGCTGAATGATTTCCACGGAGGGGCGTGTGGTGGTCATTTATCTGGGCTTTCCATAGCTCAAAAGATCTTAAGAGCGGGTTATTTCTGGCCGTCGATCTTTAAGGATTGTGTAGATGCAGTCAAGAGGTGCCACCCTTGCCAAGTGTTTGCATGTAATATGCACTCGAAACCTGCCCCATTACATCCCATTATCACCACCGGTCCCTTCACTAAGTGGGGGATCGATTTTATGGATTGCAACCCAGCTTCCGCTGGGGGGCACCATCATATTATAGTGGTTGTTTATTACTTCACGAAATGGGCTAAGGCTATGCCTACAGTAAAATCCGATGGTTAAACAACCGCCCACTTCATATTCAACTAGATTATTACTCGGTTTGGAATTCCTAAAGAGCTTGCCACTGACCATGGCTCGCACTTTCAGAATCGTATGATGGAAGAGTTGGCATCAAAGTTAGGGTACAAGCAAGAGAATTCCTCCTCTTACTACCCTCAAGCGAATGGACAGGTAGAAGTAGTGAATAAATCACTCAAATCCATTCTCCAATGAACCATCGCACAAAGCAAGAATAATTGGCACATTATGTTATATCCTTCTTTGTGGGCATATAGAACTGCTATTAAGACTGCCACGAGTTTTTCTCCATATCAACTTGTACATGAAGTGGAGTCGATATTGCCGGTTGAATGTGAGATTCCTTTATTGAAGCTAGCTATAGAACTCTTACCAGACACTTCACCATTGGAGGAGAGTTTGGTCCACCTTGAGCAACTTGATGAGCAGCGTCGGGATGCCTTGGTGGCTCTAGAGGTCAATAAACATCGCGTAAAGGTCCAGTACGATAAGTCTGTCTGTCCAAGGAGGTTTAGTGAGGGAGACTTGGTCATTTTGTGGGATCAACCGAAAGAACCCTTGGGCATAGGAAAATTTAACCCCATGTGGCGTGGTCCTTACATGGTCAAATGTGTCTTAGAGAAGGGAGCTTATGAGTTAGTGGATTACGAAGGAACAACTCTATTTAAAGAAGTACTGTGCATGATTTTCAGCCAAGGTTAGTTATTGTATATTATTGTATAGTTTTTCATAGTTAGGTCTTTTTCTTATTGTGATCGGGTTTGTGATTAGTTTCCATTTCTTTTGGCAGATGTCAATGGAATCTACCACCTACATAGGATTCGCGGATGGTGCAAGCCGTCACACTCAACACTCAGCCTCTACTGCTTGGGTGATTTACACTCCTATGGGTCAGGTACTATCTTCAGGGGGCGTATGTCTGTGGCCATATTTCAACAATGTTCCTGAATATAGCGTCGTTATTGAGCTTGTACGGGATGCCATTTCACTTGGCATTCTCTCTCTTGAGGTACGTCTTGATTCGGAGCTAGTAGTGTCACAGCTTAATGGTTTGTACCATGTTAGACATCCAACGTTATTAACAATATTCTTACGTGTGAGATTATTAGAACGACAATTTCATAATATAACATATATACATATTCCAAGAAATAATAAACAAGTCGCTGACTCATATGCTAACTACGTGTTAGATTGGAATTTGTTTCATTCACAATAAATTAATCACAAACACAATTTTTACACATGTAAATAAATAAACCGATCACCATAAAACTTTTATATACATCCAAAATGTGGTAATAGATAGTGTCATGATACAAAATTGGGGCTTTCGAGCCACCAACATATAATACACGGTAGTACAAAATGTATACACTCCCAGGTATCTAATCCTGTGGAGGAGGAGGAGGGTTGTGATCATGGAAGGTCACTACGGCTCTAGCTAGCCATCAGAATAATCACACCCATGAGTGTGGTACACCCACCACCTGTCATTGCATAGCCTCAGGAAAGTCCTCGACTTGCGCCATGGGAACCATATGTGTCAGTTTCACAAAATTGGTATGAATGCTCTGGAGCATCCGCTCCGCATCCACACCCGTGATGTCATCTCCTCTTCCCATTCATCTATGACGAGGGAAGCCTTCTGGCCACCGTGGTCCCACATATGCACACAAATGGTAGATGTCACTATGTATTGTCACACAAAAATATGTCTTTTGATTCCATATAATAAGAAAATCCAAAAAAAATTAAAAAACCAAAAATTTGGACAAGGAAAGATGTTATCTTTGGCAGCTGTCGAGTCGTGTCGCCTTCGAATAGAGCATTGTATATCATATCCATTGGTTGGGTTATAGTTTGACTTTAGGAGCTGTACTTGTTTATCTAATTTTATCTCCACCGACTGGTTAAGCTTCCAGTCCCTATGGAGCCTCTTTCAATGCCTCCTATGTTGCAGAGAGAGTCCCAGTTTGTATATCAAGTCTATGATGCCTTTATTCAGTCACCATACACCATTATGCTCTTGTTCAAAGGAATTTGAATCCTAATTCGGCCATTCCTCAGTTCTCTTGACTTTGCATGTCAGCTAATCCCGGTACAGTTACTGGTTCATGCACCTTATGATCGATTCCTTCCACATTATAGAGGTTTGCTGAGTACCTCGTGTTGGATGATGGGGGATGCTTAAATTCCCTCCTTCTAGCAGATTTCATCCCATCGACTTCAGATCATTTATTCTGGGATTGGAATATAGAGTCATTTTGACTTCCTTGAGACTTGCAATCATCAGTGGTAGGTTCTCTCACCATCGACAGTATTTTGGGAATACATCAATGTCCCCTGATCGATGGATCCTCTCAAGTGTTCAACCTCAAGACATTTATTCACACTTGTTAGTTTTCACTCTAGTACCTTGATTCCCATTTTCATTATCGATGGGTGATCTCGCATCTGTTAATGGTATACATTAATGACCGGCAATCAGACGATGGACTACTATATTCGACCTCGACACCTCTATTCACATAGTAGGACATGTACTCGTAGTAGTTTGTGTAGAAGACTTTCTAGATTAGTGGCATCTCTTATATGCTACCTCCTTGATCATGCCAGTGTTCATGAGATTTCAGCTCTCATGACTTGATTCCAGTATATGTCAGATATTTCCAGCCACTATGGAGATCTTGATATGTTATATATATATTCAGCCATTATGGAGATCATGGTCCTTTGTATATCTTCATCATGGAGATTCTAATCTATGTATATTGTACATGGCGATGACCACTTATGTGATATCTTGTATCATTCCTATTCATGGCCATTGTACTCTTATGTATCTAGGACTGCTATATGTATTTGCAGTTATGTGCAGAGTTGTATTATTGTACTATGTTGATTGGGTGGCTGGTCTTCCATTTGGGATATTTCATCACTCCACTTCTGGGATGGACTTATAATGTATTTCAGCCATCGTATGACCCCTCTGACCTCACACATTAGGGGGCATCTGTTATAGCTTATTTCACCACTCCAGGTGAATCACACTTTGTATGGCCTTCCCTTGTCCCGTTGCAGACTCCTAAGACCCCTTGGACCATTTTTTGTCCTTTGATGTTTTCCTAACCATCCTTAAAAACATGTGAAAAATGATACACATGACTTTTAAACCTATAATTCCACATAATTTCACTAAAACCGCGTACATCGAGATGTGTACAAAATCCAAATCCTTTTGGAGTTTTCCTTGACATGGATCCGACTCACTTGACTCCTGGCCTTCCCTATGCCTTGAGATCACTCAGATTCGACCTTTCATTACCCCTTTGAAAAGCTATATAAGGAAATCCATGGTACATTGAATGCATAAGAGAGAATTGAGAACAAGGAAACTATAGTCCATTGTTGCCGGAACTTATGCTTGAGTCTACATCCCTTTGTCCCTTAGAGCAATTTTGTGTTCTTCCCAAGCTTTCCTTTTGCTTGTAAGTTTGCTATCTAGAGATGGAGGATTGAAGTGGTGGACTCCCAAGTGGGGGATTCAGTTTCTCCGGTTCGCAGACGTGCCGACAGAGGTTGTATCTTGTAATCTATGATTTATATTAATAGAAACATATTTTCCTGTCCAATAATGTGTGTTTGAATGAATATTTTATCCATGGGATTATGTCAAATGCTTATACATTATTGATTATATATGCTAGAATAGATCTAACACCATGATATATAGAATGCTTGTATTGTTTACTTGTCGTTGAGGAAGTAATCTATCAATTCAAGATGAAGTTGGAAAGCTCAACGGGGATCTACTTCAACCATTCGGAATAAGGTACGAGGTCTAATCCTTTAGTGTTAGACATTTAATTTCTATTGCATATTGGAAAGGATTGATTTCTGGGGTCAAGCTGTCTGTTGTGGTACCCCAAGTCTATTCTATGTATGTGGAACCCTAAGAAACAATAATTTGAGGTGGGTGCTCATGTAATGACCATAGACGTAGAGGATATATACTTTTTGATAGGATTTTCTAGGCGGGGTGCTCATGTTTCATTGAATAGTCCCTGAGGAGGGGATGTGACCACTCAGGAGTCGATAAACCGTTATTGTGTTCCTGGTACTAGGATGTCGAGGAAGAATATCCCCATAAAGGAAGTGGTGGATGATGCACTCTATACTGTTCTTTTCACTATGCAGAGGATGGCAGGAAGCTAAAGGCCTCACCGGGCATCCATAGTGCATTTACTGTATGCCATAGAATCTATAGCACCCACTTTCTTTAACTGGGCAGAGGCACTACTTCCAATTTTCAAGGACCATCTAACTAAATGTCAGTAAGGGGAATTGAAACAATTCGGCTATGGAACCATATTATCTTGTTTCTTTTTCATGCAGGTGCCCCACTTGAGGCCCCAACTGATTTTTACAGAGCCGAGGCCTAGAGACCCCCGTATGTTGAGGTGGGTAGAGCTTATCGCTTGTACAAGAGGTGGCAGAGTCAAAGTGAAGTACGATGCTGTATTTTTCCACTGGATAGACGACCAGATCCTCATGGTTGAGGATTATGCATATGTGAGTACTGATTTCATGTTGAAATATAGTAACTTCGAAGAATATTCTATGTGTATTTTTTGTGGTCCCCAATGGTCCTTCCGGGAGAATCACTTGTATTTCTTTATACCCTGATGTTTCTAATTGGGAGAACTAATAAATTCATGAGGAATTCCCCTCCAATTGTAAGACGGGTCATTAGCACCCGATTTGTGGTTACTCGAGCCTACAAGATTAAATTAGGATTACTCGAGCCTACATAACTGAATTAATTATTAAGTGAACAAAAGAATATAAATAGAGGTGTGGCGCTCCTCATTTGGAACACACAAACTCACTTATGTAGCACATTAGTGAAAGAAAGAGAAGTAGATTGAGAAGGAGGAGGATCAGTCTTTTGGTTTTACCTTTTATCTTTTTGGGGCATCTATATTGAGGAAGCTTTTGCTAGGCTTTTCCCTTTAGGGTTTTCCCAGGATAAATCTGTGTTTTTCTTGTGATACTGTTTCTTTCAGTGATCCTATTTATATGCTTTTGTTATGAAATTGAAATTAAATACTGATGATCTAGCTTAGAATATGGAATTTTAACATGGTATCAGAGCTATCCTGAATAGGATAGCTTTTACAAGGTAAAAGATCCCTCTCTCGCTCCTCGGAGGAAATTAGGGTTCCAGGAAAATTTTTGATTTTCGGAAAACTCCTTGCATAAAAAGTTGCACCCTCCCAGAGCACATCTATTCATCCTGGAATTGAGGTTTTTGGGTGAGTGAGTCTCCAGGAAAGTCAAACCCTAGTTTGATAGCTGGACCAAAAAACTGCTGAACCATAAAAACTAGAAGCTACATAAGTTGAATCTTGCGAGTTTGATTTGGAAGGTGAATACTTGAGATCTCCAAAAACCAAGCACACCATTCAACTCACCTCAGTCAAGCACATCTCCTGGTAAGTTCAGTTTCTCATTCTGCAGAATTTCAATTTTTATTTTATTTTCTGACAATATGGCCCCAAGCACTAAGCTTGAGGACAAGCTAGAAGGCATAGAGAATTTTCGAGCATGGAAATACAAGATTGGTATCATTCTCCAAGAGAATGATCTTGATAAGTATATCAAAGAAGAAGTTGTAGAACCTAAAGAAAATGAATCCAAGGAGAAGCACAAGAAGGATATGATTAGGTCACAAAGGATTATTGCTCTCTATCAAGGCTCACTTGATCCCTCAAGTGTCATCCAAGAAGACTCCAAAATAAATGTATGATGCCCTATCTAGAATGTATGAGGGAAGAAACATCAACAGAAATATGAATCTAAGAGCTCAACTGAAGAGCACCAAGATGAGTCATGGAGAATCCATCCAAGACTACTTCACAAGGGTTTCTCAAATCAAAGAACAACTAGAAGCTATTGGAGATAAGCTTGATGAAGATGAAATGGTTATGACTGCTCTCAATGGTCTCACTAGACCCTGGAAATATTTCATCCAGATGACGTGTGCCAGAAAATAAAGCATGAAGTTTGATGTGGTATGGGAAGAATGCATTCAAGAGGAGACTAGAGTGGCAAATAGAGAAGCCTTGATAAAGGAATATGATCAAGCCCCAGCCACTCACACCAAGAGAAGAGGAATTCAATCTAATTTTAAGAAAATAAATTTCAAGGATTCTCAACCTCCCAGAAGAATCCAAAGAACAAGGGAAAATCCTCCAGATAAAGACTACTATGGTTTTCAAAGTTTTCATTGTGATAAGATAGGACACATTGCTCGAAATTGTCCTATGAAGAGGCAAGAATATAAGAAGAGGATCAACAAAAAAAGAATACATCATGCTCATCTAGCTGAAGATGGGGATGAAGAAGAAGAAGAGGAAGGACCCCCAAGAAAGAAAGCAAGAGAAGAAGATGCAGAAGAATATGTACTATTATGTGCTCTCTCTAGGTCTGTAACACCTGGAGAAGACACTTGGCTTATTGATAGTGGTGCTTCAAAGAACATGAAGGGACAAAATAAAAATCTGTCCAAACTTGCATAAAAGAGATCTCCTTAGAAAGTATCCCTAGGAGATGACTATCAGTATCCAATCAAAGGAGTTGGTGAAGCAAGCTACAAAATTGATTCAGGTAATCCCCTAAAGATGAAAGATGTTTATATATACGTGGTTTGAAGAATAATTTACTTTCTATCTCAGCTTTAGATAAGAAAATATTCCAAGTTTCTTTCATAGATGGTCAAGTACTCATGTGGCCCAAAGGAAAGAAAATTGAAGATGCAGTCATCATTGGTGAAGAAGAAGGAGGCTTGTATAAACTCAAGGGGCACTCAGAAATAGCCTTTGTTCATGAGTCCACTGGCCCTAGTGAACTATGGCATAGAAGGCTTTCCCAAATTAATTACATGGCTCTACCTCATGTGAACAAAGTAGTGACGGGATTACCAGACATGAAGGTAAAACACGAAGTAATTTGCAAAGGATGTGCAAAAGGAAAGAACATCAAGAATCCATTTCCGAACAGCAAAACAAAAACAAAAGGCACGTTGGAATTGATTCATTGAGATGTGTGTGGTCCAATGTCTTCTACATCCTTGAGTGGCTTTGAATATTATATCACATTTATTGATGACTATTTAAGAAAGACTTGGATATACTTCTTGAAAGAAAAGAGTGAAGTGTTTAAGAAATTCAAAGAATTCAAAGCCTTGATAGAGATTTTTTCGGATAAGAAAATAAAGACACTCCGATCAGACAATGGCAGAGAGTATACCTCAAAAGAGTTTGAAGCCTTTTGCAAATATGTTAGAATCAAGAGGGAACTAATTACTCCCTACAATCCTCAATAGAATGGGGTTGCAAAAAGAAAGAACAGAACCATCATGGAGGCAGTGAAGACAATGATATATGATCAAGATCTTCCAATGCATCTATGGGCAGAAGAAGCAAGAGTTGCTATGTATGTACAAAATAGAATATCTCACAGTGCTCTTGGATTCAAGACTCTAGAAGAGATGTTCACGGGAAAGAAGCCTGAGGTAATTCACCTCAAAATATTTGGTTGTCCAGTATATATTCACATACCAAAAGAGAAAAGAACCAAGTTAGACCCTTCCAGAAAGAAGGGGATATTTGTTGGATACTGTGAAGTATCCAAGGAATTCAGAATTTACATTCCTGGATTCCATCACATGGAAATCAGTCGAGATGTGAAATTCGATGAAGAGGCAGCCCTCAAGAGATCCAGGAAGTGCCAACATGAAGAAGTGTATGAGGAAGAGACACCTCCCAGAAATAAAGAAACTACATGTCTCCCTGAAGATGAAGCTCCTGAAGAACATGACATGGCAGAACCACAAGAACCTCCTACAATGGAGATGTCATGAAAGAGAAAGATTACTTGGGAAAGAGAGATTATACAAGAGACAACAATATATGGAGCTCCTGAATGCTCCACAAGGGTAAGTAAGAAGCCTAAGACTTTTTCCAACTATGTATTTTTGATGTGTGATATTGTAGATCAAGAACCTACAAACTACGAAGAAGCGATATAGAAGAAAGAATGGGTAGAAGCAATGACTGGAGAATACTAGTCAATAATGAAGAATGATGTATGGGATATAGTTCCCAAACTAGAAGGAAAGAGTCTAGTATCCTCCAAATGGATCTACAAGATAAAGCATGCAGCTGACAGAAGTATCGAGAAGTATAAAGAAAGATTTGTGGCCAGAGGTTTCTCTTAGAAAGAGGGAATTGATTATGAAGAGACATTTTCCCTAGTAGCACGCTATACTTTGATTAGAGCTATCATGGCACTTGCATCCATGATGAAGTGGGACTTACACCAGATGGAAGTGAAAACAACCATCTTGAATGGTGTGATTGAAGAAGAATTATACATATAATAGCCACATGGATTTGAAGTTGAAGACAGACGTACTCACATATGCAAGTTAAAGAAGGCCCTGTATGGCCTGAAGCAAGATCCTCAAGCTTGGTATGGAAGGATAGATAGTTCCGTGACGAGCATGGGATTTTCCAAGAGTAAAGCCGATCCTAACCTTTACTTAAAGGTTATAGAAGATGAACCTGTCATACTACTATTATATGTGGATGATTTATTTTTTACAGGGAATGAGAAACAGATTATGGGAAGCAAGAAGAAACTCGACGAAGAATTTGAGATGAAAGACCTCGGGTTAATGCATTATTTCCTAGGTCTAGAAGTATGGCAAGATTCAGAAGGAATATTTCTCAACTAGGGAAAGTATGTAGTATAGATATTGAAAGGATTCGATATGTTGGAATGCAAAGCCATGGCCCCACCCATGGATTCCAACCTAAAGTTGTTAGTTGATGACTCATCAGAGTTCATGGATGTGACTCAATACAGACAGATCATTGGGTCATTAATGTACCTAAAACATACCATACTTGACATTTGTTTTGTTGTGAACACTCTGAGTCAATATCTAGTTCAACCTAGATGGGTTCACCTGGTAGCTGTAAAACATGTGATGAGATATCTAAAATGGATTATAGACTTTGGTCTATACTATAATGATAGCCATAAGTATAGATTGTATGGATACACTGATGCAGATTGGGCTAGAAGTGTCTCGGATAGGAAAAGCACATCAGGTGGATGTTATAGTATGGGATCTACTATGATTTCATGGTTTAGTAGGAAATAGTCCAGTGTTGATCTTAGCATAGCCGAAGCAGAATATATAGCAACTTGCTCTACTAGTTGTGAAGCCATATGGCTTTGAAAGATGATGTCAGGGTTATTCAACCTAGATTTGGATACTACCGTGATTCTATGTGATAACCAAATTTGTATAAAGATGACAAAGAACCCAGTGTTCCATGACAGATTGAAGCACATAGAAATACGATATTTCTACATTCGAGATATTGTGCAGAAGGGAGCCATAAAGATCCAGTATGTGAGTATAGATGAACAAGTTGTTGATGTGTTGATGAAGCCTCTGTCTCAGGTAAAGTTCAAATACTTTTGTGACAAGCTTGGTGTTGTTTAGAAAGACCTTCCTCGAAAGGGGGAGTAGTGATCTAGCAATGGGATTGTATCATCCCTAGACATTTGTCCTAAAGTGATTTGGTGACTTGGGTCCTCAAGAATGAAGAGGGATTGTATCATCCCGGGACATTTGTATAGAAGTGATCCGGTGACTTCGGTACTCGAGAATGAAGAGGGATTGTATCATCCTGGGACATTTGTCCAAAAATGATCCGGTGACTTCAGTCACTACTACATTTCAACCAAAAATCTGACGGCCGTATTGTCGGATTTTCGACACTCCCCTGTCGCATGTATGACACTATGATTTTTTTTAAGCGTCAGTGAATTTTCGTTGGTTATCCGACAACTTTCCAATCCGTCGGTTAAGCGACAGTGCAGCTTACCGTCGGTTAAATGTAAGTCGTCGATTATCCGACATTTAATTCATATTAAACTTTAAACTTAGCTGTCGCTTAACCGACGGCGTATAAAAAATTTACATCTACAAGTGTCGCTTAAGAGACGCTGTATAAAAAATTTAAATCTGCAGGTGTCACTTAAGCGATGGTATTGTATTATTTTTTAAAAAAAAATTGGCCTACAGGCGTCGCTTAAGCGACGGTATTGTATTTTTTTTTTTTTTTAAATTGGCGTCCCCATCCTCGCACCCATCCCCATACCCAGGTATCCTAGAAACTTAGCACCAAACATCATAAGAATCCAAGAAAAACATGCACCATAACACACAAGGGAACGTGTTCCTTAGACCCCCTTATTCCAATTTCGGGCCAAGTCTAGGAGACAATCACCCCTACAAAATGAATAGTTTTATTAAAAAAAGTATACTTGAAAAATTTCTACAAGGTGGGTTAGCTACAATAGTCCTAAAATAACATAAGGTCTCCCAGATTATATTAGGGTCTTAAGAACATTTCCTAATTCATCATTTCATATTAGTAGTAACAGATATCGCAAGCAGTGGAGCTACAATTAGTAAGTTAAGACCTCATCAATTTCAGACAAATGGGAGGGTTTGATGATGGCCATAATTTATCCCTCAATGTACCCATTGGGATGGATGAGACACCAAATAACCATCAAGTCTGAGTAGGATACATTTGCAGTGAAATTTCAAATGTAATTTTCCAAAACAAAGGATAGAAGGCTTGTGAGTGGGACAATTACCTAATTGGATTCCCCTTAAGATTCACCTTTTCTGAATGCATAGCAAGCTCTCCATTTATAACAGCATTGCAGTCTTTAGATCCCTTGCCAAGAGTCATCATGGCCTATATGCACCAAAACAAGCATAGACTAAAACAAGCATAGCCTAAGACAATTGAACAACCATAGCAAAAAGATATTAGTTCTTGAAAGAAATTTTTGAAGGAGGCAAGTCTATTTTAGGACTATGCTAACAAAGAGAAGTCTATATATAAGGAAAGATTATTGTGTCTAATTTGAAAGATAGTGTAACATACCATACAGTGAATGGAACTGCCCCACACCTCCACTAGGAAACTGGCTAAATTTGGTTTGTGACAGTGGCCATGTAACCATTCAGCTCTTGCATTACAAGAAAGAATGTTAATTGATCAAGAGTCTGCCAAGAAAACAACACCGATTTGTTCAAGGTACACATCACTCTGAAGCTTCTGATTGGCTTCTAAGTTTATTATGTCACTATATTAAAAGCACATTTGAATGGCATGTGTAACTACAATGGTAGACTGCACTTACAAATGTTTAGTTGCAATCGAAATTAGATGGTAAAGAGCCACGGGATTGATGACCCAAAAAATGGCATATGATATCCAATTTCTTAGCTGTGTAATTCCCAGCCTCCTGTAAAACAGCACACTCGTTAAGATGAGGATACATTTGCTAGAATATCATACAAGAATATAACATTGTTAGATTATATATAGACTTATTTAGTTCAACAAAAGAAACTATAAAATTGAAGGCATAGTACGCTCAAGCTCCTGAACAATAAATGGAATCCGACTTAATTCATCACAGTATTGGGAGTTTTTTATAGGCTTTAAACAAACAAAAGATAGTTAATCCTCTGTGAAGGACAGAAAAGGTTTTTGAGTAATTTTACAGAAAAAAATTTGGACAATTTTTTAGGATAAGACTGGAATTTTTCCCTTCTTTTGTTTGTAATATTATGCTGACCAGTGAGGCTGCAACACTTTTATAATACAAATCTATAACCATTTCTGCCAAAAAAAAAAACAAAAAAATTACCAATGTTAAAGGATTCATAATTATGGCCGTGTAAATATATGTTTGTCATGTTAAGGACTAAAAAAAATACTTGCATCATATGATCCATCCTGGCTATGCTTTGAGGATGAAACATATGACTATAAGAGTCTTTATATTCTAAATTACATTAAAATAAAAAAACAATAGGTGGATTGCAAAGACACCTTACATGTCACAAATCATCCAGAAAACCATTAACCAAGGTTGAAACCTAGTTGAACATCCATTGCAATCATTTACTTATAATATATAGCATTCATCCTTCTAAAGTCTAATGATTCTTTGGCAAATTGCCGGAATTGCCTACTCCAAGAACATACAAACAACACAGAAACAATAGAGTGCACTTCAGTTGGGCAAGAGACAGGCAGTATCTTACATGTTAGGACTCAGGATTGAAGTAATAACTAGCACAAAAACAATAGGGCACACTTCACTTGCACATGTGATAAGTGACATCTTTTATGTTAAGATTGAAGTAAGAATTAGCTCTAAAATTGTATAAACTGGGAATGAAGATGAAAGGCCATTAAATTAATTACGCCTTCAATTGTAATGATCTTGAATTTAGAGTTAAAAATATCTTTCTGAAGATGGATACAAACATAAATTTTTTGATCATTTACATTCACTTTTTAAATCTATTTCTTGTCTACAATTTCAGACAATGTAAGGTATACTTCACATACGACTATTATAATTTCCTACAGTTTCATAACATGAAGAGCGACTTCTCCTCTAATTCCTGCTAAGCCCCCAGACCATTTCCTACTTGAAAAAATAGCAAATAGACACTATCCTAAACAAAGATGATTTGTGAAACTACCAATCGTGTTCTTACAAAAGGTTAAGAAAAGCAAAATATCTTTAGGAGTAATATCTAATTTGAAATTCCAAATGACCATTTTATATACCTCCTCACTTGCAATATTTCTTGCAGGCATAAAAAAAACATTATAGTTCATAAGCATTTCCCATGTCATGAAACAGAATTTCAATAACCTTCCCCAATGGTTAAATAATCAAATAAAAACACACAATTTTACAGACGTTTCTATGACATACAACCTGAAAAAACTATTTGTGACTGTTAAAAAATGAAAAAAATCAAGGTAACTGCCAATCCAAGATGTTACCTGGAGGTGCATGGACAAAATATCCAGTATCTCTCACACGAATAGGTGAATTTAATCACTTAGGTGCTTGAAAGCTATCTGAAGGTCTTCCTTCATTTGGAACATTTTTCGATATAGTTCTATGATGATTCAAAAAATGAGAACTCGGGACTTTGTTCCCTCTATTATTTGATGAGAGAGCCCACTGAAATTGCATAGAACTCGTAGTTCCCACATCATCTTTTGCCTATAACTTATTGTCCCAATGTTGTTAAGTATTGGTTGGCTCTTAGCTTTTTTCATCTTCTTGTCATATTCTGAAATATTTTTCCCTGGGGCATTACTGTAGGAGTATCAAAATCCTTGTTGCACCACTGCACTCTCCAGTGTTTCAGATTTGTTCTTTTTCCTCCTATCTTTGCTCCTAGGGGGGCTAAGTGAAGCTTCTCCAATCAAAATTGTCCCCTTCCCATCCACCCATAGCCTATGGGTAAAGTGACAGTCTAGATTTTGTTTCATAACCTTGATTCTCCCTCAAAGGAATATTTTCTTGCTTCATTTGGGGTTTTCCATGCCTTACAAGACTCTTTGGAAATTGTTTCAAAACTCTCTTGGGGGTTCTCTTTTCTATTTTCATGATTTCCTTGGAATCCAGCTTTGTAGTGCTGATTTCAGAGGGAAAAGGAGCCTTATTGGGTGCCTTCCATTTCAGAACACCTTTGCTGTCAACTTTTGTAGTAGTTAGATTCTTTTGTTGACAAGGAGGGTAGACAATATCAGTCACACCTTGATATTTAACAGGTGTAGCTGTTTTGCTTGAATGTGGCGGTGGTCTCTGAGCCTTACTCATTTTTAAGGATTCTAAACCAAGATTTGAATATGGAGGGACAGCCTGAGGTCCAGCTTGTAAAATATTCTTCTGATTTTTACAAGAGTACCAAACCCTAAGCCTTTGTTCCACACCTGCTCCTGGAGGAAAACTTTTCTAGATCTTATGCATCTCCATGAAGTTATTCACGATATTCTTGTGATAATTCCTCAATGAATGATAATGCAGCTTCTGCTGCAAATACAACGATCCTTCCATGTAATGGGACACTTTAGGGGGGCATAACCCACCTTTTAGCCTATCAAAGAGCTCTGCCATGGGACTGATAAAATTCAATGTTTCTCCTCCAAGTAGTTTCTTCAGAGTTAGGTTGAAAGTTTGCTAGTCCATGTCAGGAAGGTATGCCGCAAGATTGTACCTATCCTCCTCTGTCAAACAAGAATTCCAGTTGTCCAAAGACAAAATCTGCTTCAAGTCTGGCAAATCAAAGAGTTCATAGGGAACTGAACATGTCTGATCTCCAACCATACATAACTCGGCCCCGACCTCTGCAATATATGAGTCTTCTGTAGTGTCAGATTCTTCTCTAGCATCCTCTTGGTATGGATGGATCCAAAGCTCATCATCAGTGGATGAAATCCACTGTATTTTAGACTGGATGTGATTCCTAGAAACTTTGAAAATGGCCATTTGAATCTAGAAAATCATTGACAAAAAGAACACAGAAAAAATGAGGATGAAATGGAAAAAGAAAGAACATTTCAAAGCATGCTACATGAGAATAAAGAAAGGATAGCTTCAACAACCTGGTTATGGCCTATTAATCTCTTTGGGCTATCAAGGAATAATCAATAACCACAGGAAAGATATTGGAAGCACTAGAATGCAGTTCTGGCAGGTGAAAAAGAATTATACAACTAAGCTCATAAAATAAGTCCCAAAAACAAGCATGAACTGCAAATGAAAGCAAAGAGTTTATGAAACAAGATAATTCATTTTTCACCTATGATAAACTTTGACCTGAAGTTGTATACAACCATTGAAAGAGAGGAAAACTTATTGAAAAAAAACGTTGTAAATTAATTGTGGATGCAGATTTCAGCCAAACGAATATTGGGAGGAACTTTCTTCAATTGGCTATGACACTGGTATACATCCCAAAAATGGACAGGTGGTGCTTGAAAATTTAATATAGACAGAATATTGTTGTCAATCACAAATTAGAAGATAGATAAAGTACATAAAACATTGGTACACTTGTTCTAATAAAAAAACTTCAGTGTTGAAATTCTAATCTGCATTCTAGAAATCAGAGCTACACGACAATAACAAAAACCAAATGCCCTAGCACTGCATTTGCAGATCAAGAAAGGTGAAATTGGAGAAAAAAAATCCATTTACCATTTAGAGAGTCATTGCAACCTGAAGCAGGCCAAAAAAGCCAACAGAATTGTATTGGCAACTATATGAAGGAAATAGATTATATGCCTCACAAAATTCATATAACAAGCTCCCAGCTTTTTGTTAGTGCTGGTTTATACAACTCTATAAACATCATAAAAATATGGATTGATAAGAAAAGAACATACCAAATTCTAGAAGCTGGATTTAATTCCATTCTGTCCAGAATCTAAAATGCAAATGATAAATCCCAATGCACACATTTATTTCAATCACTAATTTTTCTGCAAAGAAAAGTGAGGCCAAAAAGTGAGGTTCTTTAAGGTAGCATAGCTCTGGTTTACAACAATATTCACAGCAAGTACAATACTACAAGATGGCCAACAACATTTACTATGTTACTAAAAATAGAGACAGTATGCCTAATGTCACTCTTTGTCTTTGGTTCAACACTTAGCAGAAAAGGAAATGGAAGAGAACAATCATCAATGGTGTTGATCACGAAAATGATCGGTCGAAATAAATGGAAATTCATATCAATTTCACTGAAACAACCACCCTGTAAGCACTTTAAAAAAAAAATTCCCTAGTAATATACTTCTTGATGCCTTCAGGATCTTGTCATTTGAGATATCACTTAGAATCAAAAGTCACAATGGTGGCCTAACACACAAATGACCATTTCATTGAATTTAGATCTCAGCTGACCCCAGTGTAGGACCTTTCAGCACCACCGATAAGACCATGGCTGGGTAATTTGTTGATTATGTGAATAACATTCGGTGGCATAAACCGTGGCTAATGATGATGATACCGTGGTAGGCCCTGGTTGATATGGTGATGATTGTATTGCTTGTAAACAAATCTGGAACCAAGGCTTCTCCCCTCTGCTGAGAATTTTATTTCATTCATTTTTCCAATACAAGTGTGTATATGATAATATTGCAGTTGTTTGAATGGCAAAATATGGTCTAAGGCTCCTACAGCTCACCCTTTTTATATTCTACTCCATGGATTTTAGCTGAAAAGAGGTGACAGGTTGGTTCTGATGGGCTCAAAATGGTAGTAATGCCAGGAACAAATGATACACCATAGCCATCAATATAAAACTTTGTATAGATATATCCATCCACTCATATGACTTCATGAAAGTTTCATCATATTTCTAATACTTTTCTCAGGAAGCAAGTACCAATTGCTCTTAATGTTGTGGCATGAGACCATGAGACCTAGAAAAAGCTTGAGTACATAACTAGGTATTTGCCTTGAATATTTTATAGAATTTTGATATGAATTTTGGTTTGCAGACCTTGTAACTAATGCTATGGTGACCTATTTGTATGTCATTGGTTGACATTAAACAAGCAGAGTACTTCACCATCCTAATGTATTCAATGATTAATAGTACAGCATGTATGTCGAAGTGACTCTGGATTGATCTCCATCGTCCATTGAATCCAACAGTGGGCATGCAGATGGGGAAAGTGCAATTCACGTTATGTCTGGCTCTTCACTATTCCATGCTCTCTTGATTCTCCTATTATTAATTCCATGCTGCATGCAGCGACTTGGTGAACCCTACCTGTAAGTTGAGCATTGAGACTGTGACTGCCCGATTTGGGATCAACTGAATCCTGGTTATCACTAGATGAGGTCAATAGACTTTGACTTCACTGGCCTTCAATGCATTATCACTTTGCTGGAGGTTTTTCAGTACTTCTGAGTATTATGGAATTCTTCAGAGATATGGAAGTTGATACTAGGCCTACCTGTTAAGTCAAATCTCCGCCTGTCTTTGTAAAGCTGCAACAAAGAGCAGTTTGAATATCTTGCATGGGAGGAAGGTCAATTGTCTCTTATCCTGAAGGTATTTTAGTTGGTCACCTAGTTCTTGGAAAAGGACGAAGAGTGTGGAGTTAGTCTCAATTTAGGCATACTCAAGGCTAAAATCCTTCAAGTCCAATGTCTCGTGGAGGAAGGAGGTTCTAGCTATAGAGAGTTGAACATGGTCCCAAGTGGGAGCCTATACACTATCTAATCCACCCCCCACTTTGACAGAATATCTTGTGTGGGAGGAAGTTCAATTGTCTCTTAGCCCAAGTGTCTCTGAGTTGGTCACCTAGTGTTTGAAAAAGGAGGAGAAGTTTGGAGTTGGTGTCCATCAAGGCACATTCAAGGCTACGGTCCTGCAAGTCCAATGTGTCATGAAGTAGGTCCTAGCTGTAGAGGATCCAACATGGTCCCGAGGGGGATCCCACACACTATGACATTGATTTCCTTGGTAAAACAAAGGAATTCCTCATTTATACCAGTTTGAATCACCTACTTGACCTCAACGAGCGAGAGAGGCTATTCCCTTTTCTAGACCAAATGAACCCAGGAATTAAGGGTTTGTTGTTGTGTTTCTGATTCCTGTTTGAACAAGGCCTATTGTGATCTCATCTCTTCTTGCAGGTTTTATGTCCATATTACAGACTGGTGGTTGAGGGAATCCTAAAATGGGTTTTGCAGTGATTTCTTGGTGTTCTCATTTCAGAAACCAAGTGTAAGACCAGAAATGGAAAGGAAGGTAGGTATCAATCCATTCAAACCCTTTAAGAACACAATTATTTACCTATGCAAGCTTGTAAAAATAGCAAGAGGACTCTTACCTCATCCAATGCGGAGCTTAAAAAGATGCAACCATTCTTTGTATTCTCCAACAGTGCATGCTTCTCCTTTAAACCTCGACAAACGATGCCCCAATTTAATCCTCAAACCAAGAAGAGGGAATCGAACCAAGACTTTAGAATCAGCAAGCACAAAATGGCATAATTTATACACAGAGGATGAATCCCTTGACCCGAGTTAACCATCAGTCAATCAGCGTACTGTTGGTGAGTTTAATGCCCGGAGAGTACAAAAATGGAGATGTCATTGCCACATAAGTCCGTCTTCAGTACCAAGAAAACCCCTCACCCAACTCGACAAGAACTCCAGGTCTCCAAACCCTCAGTTGCATTTCAAATCGCCCCTCAACAAGCAACATCCTTGTTGTCGCACATATGTCATGTAGCAAAGGCGCTTTCCACCCCCGCTGGGGTTTTTTGCAGAATGAATCTGAGACAACAACCTGGCGTACGGGTCTTGGCTTGTCTTGTTGACCCTCATTGATACACCTAAAACTGGAACAGCCTGACCTGCCTGAATGAAACTGAAACTAGCTGACTAGCGTGAGAGAGATGACCCTAGGCTGGTAAGAATCCATCCCTCATACTACTAATTCCTAAGAATGACACTTTCACTGGGAATAACCTGTTCAAGTGGGCGATCTGATCCAACAATTCATTCAATCCATTTGGCCGGATCAGATACGTGTACCTTGGGGAACACAAACTATTTCATAGATATCACCATTGAAATAAGAGGCTTGAAGTGAACAACTATCACCTTTGAAATTATTTTATATATGCAATTGCAAAGTGATAATGGTATGAAATATTTGAATTTCATAGGCCCCAATCCACCTTTGGGATGGATTCTAGGAATATTGAATTTAAACTAGTATGCATCGTCCTAGTCATCTAAACTTCCTCCTCCACCTTTAATAGATCATCACCAAATATTTCTAAGAAGTCGAATCCACATAAAACTTAGTTGGTCACCCATATGACCCTAGAATCTTATCCATTTGGAAATATTAGAGGAAGGAACACAATTATTCCTTTGTCACTAGTTGAAAGAGATCCATCTTTTTTTCCTCCTCAAACATCATTGAAAGAACACCACCAATTTTAGGATCTCCCCTAGGTTGGATTCAGATGGTTCTTTGTAGATATAATTAAAATGATTGACCCCTAGTCCAACAAGATCCCATAATCCATGAACTTGATGGACTTCCCCATCTTTCAATTCACAAATGGTGTTTAGGTTCCTTATGTGTCTAGCACATTTCTGGAACAATTTAGTATCCTAGTATATTGAAGAAATACAAAGAGATAAAAATTTTCACCTCCACTCAATATCTTTATCCCAGATAGGATTATTCCTCATATTCTCTAATCCAATAATTTTTACGTGAGATCCCATGTCTAAAATACCCTCCTTATGAGATGACCAATTATGATGTGGATACAAGGATGGGGGGAGCTTATTTCTAAATGAATCCTACTCCATATTGATAGGGAATTCCAATGATTGGGGGGGATTTGGGACCAAATATGGAAAAAGAACATATGGTTAAAGATATGCACCTTGATTTAGTTCATATGGCATAGAATCAAGAGGGACATAATAGAGATGCTCCAGATCACCTAATGGATGGAGGAGGGACATATGGCTAAAAGGCGCCGTCGCTTATGAGACTAGTCGTCGCTTAAGTGATGCTTATGAGACTAGCCGTCGCTTAAGTGACGCTTATGGCCACATTTACAAAAAAAAAATTATCCTTGTGATTTTTGGTAAGTTTAAAAAAAGAAATCCACGCGCCGTCGGATTTTTCCGTCGGATTTTGGATCGAAATGTAGTAGTGGGTCCTCGAGAATGTGGTGGGATTGCATCATCCTTGAACATCATTTTGGAAAGGTATCCAAAGGCTTCGGTCCCCAAGAATTTTGCAGGATTCCACCATCCTTGAAATTCGGTTCAGAAAGGTATCCAAAGGCTTCAGTCCCTAAGAATGTGGTAGGATTACATCATCCTTTAACTTCGGTTCAGAAAGGTATCCAGAGGCTTTGGTCCTCGAGAATGTGGTAGGATTGCATCATCCTTGAACTTCGGTTCAGAAAGGTATCAGGATGCTTTGGTCCCCGAGAATGTGCTAGGATTGCATCATCCTTGAAATTCGGTTCAGAAAGGTATCCGGAGGCTTCGGTCCCCGAGAATGTGATAGGATTGCATCATCCTTGAACTTTGATTCAGAAAGGTATTCGAAGGCTTCGGTCCCTGAGAATGTTGTAGGATTGTATCATCCTTGAACCTCAGTTTAGAAAGGTATCTAAAGGCTTTGGTCTTTGAGAATGTTGTAGGATTGTATCATCCCTAGACTTAGGTCCAAAAGTGATCCGAATACTTTTGTCTTCATGTTGTGGATTACAGGTTGTTCCTGATGATGATGTTAGTGATCAAAAGATCAGAATGTGATGATGATGACGTACTGATCGAAAGATCAGAGTGTGATGATGATGACATACTCATCGAAAGATCAGATTATGATGATGATGATGATGTACTGATTGAAAGATCAGAGTATGATGACGATGATGATGCTGATCGAAAGATCAGAGTATGATGATGATGATGATACTGATCGAAAGTTAGAAGTATGATGATTATGTTGCCAATCGAAATATCAGAGTATGATGATGATGATGTTGCTGATCAAAAAGTCAAAGTGCTGCTGATGATGATGTTGCTGATCGAAAAGTCAAAGTGCTGATGATGATGATGTTGCTGATTGAAAAGTCATAGTGTTGAAGATGTTATTGCTGATCAAAAGGTCAAAGTGCTGAAGATGTTGTTGCTGATCGAAAGTTCAAAGTGCTGAAGATGTTGTTGATCAAAAGGTCAAAGCGATGAAGATGTTGTTGCTGATTGAAAGGTCAAAGTACTGATGATGATATTGTCAATCGAGCAGTCAAAGTGTTGTTGCTGCTGAAATTGAAGATGAAGACTATATGATGTTGAAAAGCTTCCAATGATTTATATATGTGTCACCCTGATGATGTTGATGATGTCCTCTCTCTCCTACTATTTTTTTTGTTGATGTTGTTGTAGAATACCCTTCTTGTTAAGGGGGAGTGTTGAAATATTGTAACTTTGAAGAATATTCTATATGTATTTTTTGTGGTCCTCAATTGTCCTATCGGGAGAATCACTTGTATCTATTTATACACTGATGTTTCTAATCGGGAGAACTAATAAGAGTCATGAAGAAGTCTCCTCCAATTGTAAGTCGGGTCATTAGTAGCCCAATTGTGGTTACTCGAGCCTACATAACTGAATTAATTATTAAGTGAATGAAATAATATAAATAGAGGTGTGGCGCTCCTCATTTGGAACAGACACACTCACTTGTGTAGTGCATTAGTAAGAAAAAGAGAAGTAGCTAGAGAAGGAGGAGGATCAGTCTTTTGGTTTTACCTTTTATCTTTTTCGGGCATCTATATTGAGGATGCTTTTGCTGGGTTTTTCCCTTTAGGGTTTTCCTAGGATAAATTTGTGTTGTTCTTGTGATATTGTTTCTTTCAGTGATCCTGTTTATATGATTTTTTTATGAAATTGAAATTAAATACTGATGATCTAGCTTAGCATATGGAATTTAACACTTCATGGGTAACCCGGATCTACCACTTCCACCTGGAGAGCAGTGGGGGGATATTGGTAAGAAACAAGACTCTAAAATGTTGATTGTGTTTTTGTATTTTCATGTTGTATTTTTTTTGTAAGTAGTAACAAGAGCTAAATTTTCTCATGCAGATGTTGGTATGGCACGACCTGGGGGATCATCCCCAATGGACAGGAGAGGGGGAGCTCGGTTTGTTCATCAAGGTGATGACCAACTCGGAGAGTTAGATGAGAACCTGGAGAGCTTAACCCTAGACATACCAAATGCAACTATTGATGACCTCCCGATGAAGTACCAGAGGCACACTGCAAGAGTTCCAGGTCGTTTCAGTTGACTGCCACATAGAGTAGTACGAGCTGTCATGTGTTACCATGATCATCACTAGATGGTGTCTTGCACGATTAATTACTGAAAGATGAGACAGCTTCAATATTTTGTATAATTTTGTATTTTGCTGAAATCGTGACTGTGCTTCAGATGAGGTCTCGTGGCAATTTTTTGTGAAATCAGTTTATAAATATATATATACAGACTCTGTTACTGGTGTTTATACGTCTCAAATGGAAAATGTATTTACATGAGTTTTACGTGTTATTTACTATTTATTTACACTATGATGAACCATGTTTGATTTTCAAGTTATGTATGAGAAATATACCAATCTAGGATATAGTTTGCTAATGAATCAACAAATGCATTATCTTCCCTACGGATATGCCTATAAGTAATGACCTCAAATGATATTTCCAATAGACTCACTCTCCAGAAGAGACGGAGAAGTATGGGATTTATGATGGTATAGACATGGTTCAAATGACAAACCACTAACTGGGAGTCCATGAATACTACCAAATCATGAATGTCTCGAGATGCAGGTTCAGTTAGTAGAGCTATTACTGCCTGATACTCAACAATGTTCTTGGTAGTTGGACCAATACAAACCACTCCTGAAGTGACTAGGTTGTGTGCAGGGGAATAGAGAACCCAAGCAGCTGAAGCAAGGTTCAAGGTATGATGGCAAGCACCATCAATAAAGCCATAAAAGGCCATCTGATATGCATAACCAAAACATGGTATAAATAGTCTAGATACTAAACTCAAAACCATATTGAAAATACTAAAACAAAATGAAAGTAAAAAATGTACATATATACAAGGTACCATACTCGAGTGATCTAAGCATAGTACCTCTTCAGGTACAACCCATTACGAGGTTTCCCGAAGGGGATTCTATCATAATATACAAGCTCATAGGCCCCTTTCTCTAAAAGTTTGGAAATGATAAAAGGACCATACCACATTTATTTGAACTTCCCTTTTCCTAGTTTATCATGTTTCTGCTCGTAAGTCAGAACTAGGTCACCTTCATTAAAAACACTAGGTTAGACAGATTTATCATACTGCACCTTGACATGCTTCTTATGTGCCTCATTGACTAAGGCAACATCTTGTTTAGTTTCATCAAGATTGTTTAGGTATAAAAATATTTCTTCCTCGGTCGAAGTATTGGGGAGAAGTTCAACGATGAGTTTCAAAGACAGGATCTGGCATTGAATAGGTAGGATAGCTTCTAATCTGTAAACTAACTGGAAAGATGTAAAACTAGTCACTATTTTCACTAAATTCCTATAAGCCCAAAGAGCGAAAAAGAGAGTCTAGTGCGAGTTGGATTTATGATCTCCAACCATCCGATGTAGCATAGTTTTTAAGACATTGTTAATGCTCTCGACCTGACCAGTAGCCTACGAATAATAGGGAGTTGAGTTTTCATGAAGAAAACCTAGCTTACCACTTAACTCTGCCATCATCTAATTCCAGAAATGTGATCCATGATCAGTGACTATGGATTGTGGAACTCCAAACCTAGCTATTATGTGATTGAATAGGAAGAGGGAGGCATTCTTACCATCCTCTGCATATGTAGGCATAGCCTCAACCCATTTAGTGAAATAATCCACGGCTACAATGATGTAACCATGCCCCCGGGTTGAGGTAGGATTAAAATGCATAAAATCTATCCCCCATTTGGCGAAAGGGCCAACAGAAATGACGGGGTGTAGCGAAGCAGGTTGGGTGTGTTTTTTCGGATGGAAATGTTGGCAGGGTGGGAATTTCTTAACAGCCTCATGACAATCTTTGAATATTGAAGGCCAGAAATAGCTAGTACGAAGGATTTTTTTGGGCTGTAGCCATCCAAGAAAGATGACCATCACATGCTCCATAGTGGCAGTCATTGAGAACATGTTCAGCCTCTTCATGGGTGAGGCATCATTGGAGAATAGAATCTATACCATGCCTATACAACTTATCATTCAGGATAAGGTAGTATTTTGTGTGGTGACGGACACAGCGATGGTCATCATGAGATATATTGGGCTGAAATATCTATGTATGGTGATAGATGATTAAATATCCATACCACGGTTTGATCGTGCTTATCAGGAACAAAAATTCATCCGGGAATGAATCACTTGGCTCAGAATCCATCAAAGCACAGGGAAGGTCACACATTAGCTCTGCAAAGACCAATGATTTCCTTGAAGTAGCTTTGGCAAACTCAAGGTCAAAATCCTCTAGGATGACAATCCAACGGGAGTATTTGCCCCCTAGCTCCTGATGAGTCAGGATCTAGTACATAGGGTTCTGGTCTACAAATACTGTGGTAGTGTGAAGAAAGATGTAATGACGAAATTTTTGGACAACAATGACTGTAGCCAATGCTAACTTCTCCACATGTGAATATCGAGTTTCAGAATCGAGAAGATTCTTACTAGCATATTATATCACGTGTTCTTAGCCGTTTTGATCCTCCTAGGCTAGAACTATTTCGATGGTAGTATTAGAGGCAGCAACATATAAGAGAAAATCCTTTGAATAATCCGAGGGGAATATCATAGGTGAATGAGTCAAAGAGTGCTTAATATTACCAAAGGCTTGCTAGGCCTGGTCGACCCATAAGAATGGATTGTCCTTCTTGAGGAGACGCATATAACTGTGCGTTTTCTCAACAAAGTTACAAACAAAACGACGAAGAAAGTTTTCCTTCCCTTGCAAACTTTGGAGCTCAAGGATTTTGGTTGGGGCAGGTAGGCCAAGTATAGCAATGATCTTAGTGAATCAATCCAAATTCCATCCTTAGAAACCACGAAGCCTAAGAGACGTCCCGTCTTAATGAAAAAAATGCATTTGTGTGCATTTCATCATATTTCATAATGGATACATCTCGGGAAAATGTCTCTAATATGTTGAGGATGGTCTTCCCATTGCTATGAATGTACATGGAGGTCATCGAGGTACAGCTCCATGATGTTTTTAATGTCGTGAAATGAATAGGACATAGCACGCTGGAATGTGGCTCTGACATTCTTGAGGCCAAAGGGTAACTTCCTATAGGAAAAGGTTCCCCATGGGCATATAAATTCCTTCTTGTGCTGGTCGACGGGAAATATCTCATTCTAATTATAGCCAGAAAATCCATCCATGAATGAGAAGATGACACTCCCGGCACAGTTGTCGATAATCTGATCGATGTGCAGAGTTAGAAAATTGTCCTTAGGACAAGATTTATTCAGGTCTAAGAAATCGATGCAGACTCTAATGGTTCCCTTCTTTTTGTTCATAGGAATGATTTTAGATACTCATTCCGTCAGGGGTATAGGATAGATGAATCCTTCCTTCAAAGTTTTTCGACTTCAGCTATGGACTTGACGCAATTTCTTCCTAACCGTTCTAGTTGTAGGATGGGTTTTGATTTCATGGACCATGATAGATAGGTCTATCCCTGGAATTTCTTCATAAGACCAAGAAAAAATCTCTCAGAATTTCTTGAAAAGTGCTCTATATTCTTCAATTTCTTCTATTGAACAGTTCTTCCTTGTGTGAAAATGTTCAATAGTTCTAGGCTTGACCGATATGTCGATTGGAGTTTTTTTAGTAATGTTGCATAGATTTCCTTCGGAGTCAGAATATTGCAACAAAATAGGTGTTTGCAGAATGTCGACAATAGCAGTACCCAAGAGAGATACAAAATCATAATCTGTCAAACTGGTGTTGGGGAGGAACGAGGATCTGTGATGATGAGGAGGAGGGGACTGACCTAGAATAGGGATGTTATTCGTCGTACGGGTAGTAAAATCTGACATACAGAAATCAAGTTGGTCAATTGTCACAATATTTCTCAAATGTGGAAACTAGAGAGTTCTAAATATCGTCGAAGCGACAGCGGTCATACCATAAAACCAATTTCTCCCTAAGAGAAGAGTGTAGTCTAACGGGGCATCCACTAATTCCACCTGAATGGAAATAGTTTTGCCCCTAACTCAACCGAAAGTGTTGCATGAGGCCATGGGGTCAGACGCCTCTTCCATTAAAGGATTTTAGGGTCTTCGGTGATCTTGTAAGCTTGGGAGAGCCAATGGATTTCCAACAGGATAGAGACAAAACTGAGGTGGAAGCACCTTCATCTAGAATAGTCCTAAATATATTTTTCCCAACTACTTTTGTTATGATCTGAAAATATAATTGGTGATGCAGTTTAGATTTGTATTTCTCTATGTTGAAATGAATAAAACTTGTGTTATCCAGGTCCAGGGATCCTAAGGCAGTTAACAAGCTTTTGCGTTGTGTAGGACAACTTTGGAGAACTTCTAAGATAGACATTGCACATGGTTCATGAGTGAGGTATTCAACAACATTATAGTGTTGGTTGTGGAGCCTAATCTTCTATATCTAGAGATATTATTCAGTCGTGTTAGTAGCCCAGGTGTACTGTACACTCATCCCCCCTGCCTTGGGGTTCGGGGAAGCACCCCGAAAAAGGGGGTTCGAGGGCAACACCCCTGAGGTATGGGGATTCGGGGGCAGAGCCCCCAAGAAACATTTTTGGTATGTGTGTTGGCCAACAGTATTGCAGACCCATGGTATTGGGTTGACCCTAGAATTTTCCCATTGTATTTCCCCTATAAAAGAAAGCATTGTAAAACGACTGTGTATGGTATTGTATTGTATTGGAAGAGAGACAGTGAGAGCGTGAAGAGGAAGTGGAGCGGTTTTGCTGCAGGGTATATCCCTTAATCTTTCTGGACTATAATAAAAGGACTGGCAATTTCTTTGTGGAAGTATCCCATCATTTGGGTGAACCATGTTATATCTGTGTCTCTCTGTAATGTTTTAATGTGTTTTCCATCTTGTTTATTGCTTTAACTGTATATCTATTATTGCTCTGTGGTCCCATTTTATAACAATTGGTATCATAGCCAAAAGGTCTATTTGGTTGGTAAACTCTCAGGAAAGAAGGGTTCCTAGTTCAAGTGGGAGCAATGGTGAAAGAAGGAAAGTTTAGGGTTGAGAAATTTAACAGCCAAAACTATCAATTATGGAAGATGCAAATGGAGTATTGTCTATACTAGAAGGATCTGTACCTTCCATTGGGCGGAAAAGAAAAACAGTCGGTGGCTACGAAGGATGAAGAATGGGAGGTTCTTGACAGAAAGGCACTGGGAACAATATGACTATTCCTGGCTTCGTCATTGGCCTCCAATATTTCGAAAGAAAAAACAATAGAGGGTGTGATGAGCACATTGTGTAAGCTCTACGAAAAGCCCTAGTCATCTAACAAGGTAATTTTAATGAAGTGTTTATTTAATATGAAGATGTCGGAAGGTGGATCTGTTGTTGACCATTTAAATGGGTTTAATACACTTAACAGTCAGTTAAGTTTTGTAAAAGTGAACTTTGATGATGAGGTTAGGGATCTTCTAATCTTGTGCTCATTTCCAAAAGGATGGAATATCTTGGTCATTGTTGTAAGTAACTCTGTCCCTAGTTCAAACACTCTTAAGTTTGATGATGTTGTTGGTGTTATTCTTAGCGATGAAATGTGAAGAAAAAGCACAGGTGAGACATCAGGTAATGCGTTGACCATGGAGAGCGTAGGGAGACAAAACGAGAGAGGAAGGAGCCCAAGAAATCGTGGCAAGTCTAAAAAGGGAAGATCCAAGTCCAGATTCAGAAAAATAGAGTGTTGGAACTGTGGTAAGAAAGGACATTTGAAGAAAGACTCCAGAGCTCCAAAGAAAAAAGGAGACAGATAGCAAGAGACTACTCAGGAAGCAAATGTAGCAGGTGATGTGTTACAAGATGCTTTGATTCTTGCATTAGATAATACTAGTGATTATTGGGTAGTAGATTCAGGGGCTTCATGTCATGCTAAACCCCATAGGAAATTCTTTCATGATTATGTTCAAGGTGATTTTTGGCATGTGCTATTGGGGGATGATGAACCATGTAAAATTGTTGGAAAGGGTAAGGTACAGATTAAGTTAAATAATGGAAGTGAATGGCTGCTAAAGGATGTAAGGCACATTCCTAATATGAAAAGAAATCTGATCTCAACAAGGCAGTTCAGATATAGTTGTTGTTTGTCTACGTTTGGAGAAACGTGGTGGAAGATCACTAAAGGATCAATGGTAATTGCAAAAGGAGATAGGATAGGTATGTTATATTTATGTACTCATAATACTGATTATTCTATCTCTGTAGCTTCCATATAAATAGGTGCGGCATTGTGGCATCATAGGCTTGGACACATGAGTAAGAAGGGGATGCAGATTCTCCACTCAAGGAAACTACTTCCTAATCTGAAGCAGGTAAGTTTGGAATTCTATGAGAACTGTGTTTATGGAAAACAAAAGAGAGTTATATTTCTCAGGGTTGGGAAACAAAAGAAGAGTGAAAATTTAGAGCTTGTCCATACATATGTATGGGGACCAGCTCAGTTACAATCTCTTGGTGGCTCTCATTATTATGTTACTTTTATTGATGATGCAACTAGAAAAACTTGGGTTTATTGCATTAAACAAAAATATGATGTTTTTGATACTTTTAAGAAGTGGAAAGCTTTGGCTGAGAATGAGACAGGAAAAAGGTTGAAATGTCTCAGATCTAATCATGGAGGCGAGTACTGCAGTAGGGAGTTTGACAGTTACTGTTCACACAATGAGATTCATAGAGAGAAGACGGTCCCTGGAACACCACAAGAAAATGGTGTGTCAAAAAGGATGAACAGAACGATCATGTAGCGTGCAAGGTGTATGAGATTGCATGCAGGGTTGCCCTTATAGTTTTGGGTTGATGTTGTAAACACTGCTATTTATTTAATAAATAGAGGGCCTTCAAGTGCTTTGGATGGTGGCATTCCAGAGGAGGCATGGACAGGTAAACAGGTAAAATACTCATTTCTGAGAACTTTTGGTTGTGAAGCATTTGTCCATATTGATAAAGATGATAGAACAAAGCTTGAGGCTAAATATAAGAAATGTACCTTTATTGGATATGGGGTTTATGGTTTTGGTTATTGCTTATGGGATCTTAAAAATCACAAAATCATTAGGAGTAGAGATGTAGTATTCCATGAAAAGGTCATTTACAAAGATCAGTTGTAGGGAAAGAAAGAAGAAACGGAAAACATGGAGTACACAGTGCTTGATGAAATCAAAGAAAATGAAGTTCCAAAGGCACCAAAAAATCAAGAGCTACAGCAGGTACCTGAAACTCCTGCAACTATAAGAAAGTCTACCAGGTTAAGTAGACCCCTTGAACAATTCTCTCCTTCACTGTATTATTTATTGATGACTGATTCTAGTGAACCAGAATGTTATGAAGAAGTAATGCAGGTAGAAACTAGAAAGAAGTGGGAGCAAGGCACGGATGAGGAGATGGACTCATTGATAAGAAACCAGACTTGGGATCCAGTTAAGTTGCCTGCAGAAAAAAGTGCATTGCAGAATAAATGGGTTTACAGATTGAAGGAAGAAGATGGAGGCAAGAAGCGGTACAAGGCTAGACTTGTTGTAAAGGGGTTTGCACAAAAGAAAGGTATAGACTTTGATGAAATATTTTCTCCTATTGTTAAAATGACTTCAATTAGAACTATTTTAAGTCTAGTGGCGATAGAATATTTGCATCTTGAATAGTTAAATGTAAAAATAGCCTTTCTCCATGGGGATTTGGAGGAAGAGATTTATATGCAGCAACCACAAAGGTATGAGGTCAAAGGGAAGGAGAATTTGGTTTGTAGGTTGAACAAGAGCTTGTATGGCCTTAAGCAAGCTCCAAGGAAATGGTATTTAAAATTTCATAATTTAATGACATAACAAGGTTATGATAGATGTCATTCTGGCCACTGTGTTTATTTCAAGAGGATAGATAACGGAAGATATATTATCTTGTTATTGTATGTGGATGAGATGCTTGTTGCAGGGTCTAACATGCAGGATATAAATGTGCTCAAAAGAAAACTAGCTAAATCATTTGCGATGAAGGATTTGGGTGTTGCAAAGCAAATCCTTGGTATGAGAATAACAAGAGACAGGAAAAATCACAAATTGACATTGTCTCAAGGTGAGTACATAGAAAAGGTGTTGCAGAGGTTCAGAATGCAGAATGCAAAACCAGTTAGTACACCTTTGGCCAGCCATTTCAATCTAATCAAGGATACATGTCCAGAGACACAGGAAGAGATAGATTACATGTCCAAGATTCCCTATTCATCAGCAGTTGGGAGCTTGATGTATGCCATGGTGCGCACACGACCAGATATTGCACATGCAGTGGGAGTTGTGAGAAGGTATATGAATAATCTAGGTAAAGAGCATTGGAAAGAAGTATAGTGGATTCCTAGGTATTTGAGAGGTACCACTTCTCATGCATTATGTTTTGGAGGTTCAGACACTATTCTACAGGGATATGTTGATGCAGATATGGATGGTGATAAAGACAGCAGGAGGAGCACCACCGGGTATGTGTTTACTATAGGTGGAACAATAGTAAGTTGGTTTTCAAAACTAAAATAGGTTGTTGCACTTTCAACAATGGAAGTAGAGTATGTCGTTGCTACAGAGGCTAGTAAGGAGATGATTTGGTTGCGGAGGTTCATGGAATAATTGGGTAAGAAGCAGGAGAATAGTAGGCTATATAGTGATAGCCAAAGTGCCATTCATATTGCAAAGAACTCAGCATTTCATTCAAGGACTAAACATATACAATTCAAGCACCACTTCATAATATTTGTTCTAGATGAAGAACTGTTAAATTTGGAAAAGATTCACACTAGCCAGAATCCTGTAGACATGTTGACAAAGGGAGTAACCAGAGAGAAACTGAGTTCCTGCTCAGTTTTTGTTGGCCTTCAAGCATGAAGGTGAAAATAAGAAATTTGCCAAGTCCAAGGTCCAGAGCATAGTCCAGAAATTGCAGTAGCGGTGGAGTTGTTGTCATCAGTCTCCAAGTGGGATATTGTTGGTTGTGGAGCCTAATCTTCCATATCTATAGATATTATTCAGTCATGTTTGTAACCCAGGTGTACTGTTGTTGAGGCCTAGAAAATTGTAGGTAACAACAGTTAGGGATTCTCCCCAGTAAACGTTCTCAACTAGCCCGCTATTGTTTGGTATGGGGAATCCATCCGGTTTACTATCCGGCTATCGTAGGTCAAGTAACAAAATAAAAGTTTTTACCAGTTATGGCCCGATCCACCATGTATATTTTTAGTTTTTTGAATTTAAGTATGATGTGAAAGTGCCTATCTAAAAATGAAGATTGATAGATATAATGAGGAGCATCACAATGTGATGCACAGGTTCTTACCTCTCATCTTAACTCTCTTGAATCTAAATCACACACAGCAAGAAACTAAAACTAACTATCTAACCTATCCCTAGGGAGAAAAATTATCAGTTATCAATGAGTAATGTATTTATGCACATGCATTAAGAAAAATCACAGATAGTTGTTACTTATTTAAGAACACATGAGCATTAATAGATATATGAACAACAAGATAGCTTATTGTTTATGAGAACCTCCTCACAGTGGAAATTTCACAGAATAGACTAGAGTGCATTCATAACATGAACATAGGTTCAAAGAGTTAGAACGGTCTCATAGTTAATGGACATAAGCTGAAAACGAAATAGTTCACATTCAACTAATCCATAACAAAGCATTTGAAACATTCCACCAAGCTTTCTCTAGCAAGAAACTTGTAATTCTTTATTGCAAAAGGAAATAGTTCTTCTTACAACATACCCTCACAAATCTATCTAGGAAAAAGTCCTTTCTCTATCTAAGCTCTCCTATATTTATACAAAAAAGAAAAACCTTTGGGCTGCCCCCGACTGACTTTTGGGCTTCCCTAACATTTCAATCCCAAAATTTTGTCTTGTAGTGAGTGCTCCTAATTTTATACAATAAATTACATTTAAAATAAAAAATAATAGAACACGTCATGAAGAGGGGCTCATTTGGTCATTAATGAACTTTTCCAATGCCTAGGCCTCTGCCGCTATCTATTCTGCTTAATAATCCATTGGTCTTTTTTAGATCCTTTTGATCTTGGACCCTCCCTTTCTTCTTCTCTTTTCTTCATCTCTGCTTCTTCCTTTTTCTTTCTCCTGTTCGATTCTTCATCCAACTCTCTTTTGCTTTGTATTTTAAATATATCTTCTTTGCAGTAGTAATCACCCTGTCCTAAACATAACAAAAAAATGTATTAGTCTATTTACCTCCTCCATATGAATTCTATAAAATAAAGTATACATAGTATTAATGCATGAAAGGAAAGCATGATAAGGCAAAGAAAATCCATCTGTAGTTAAAAACACAACCCTAATAGAAAAAATCATCATTAATCCAGGTTGCATTCAATATCATCTAACTTTTCAATAAAACATGAACCACACTATCAATAAGACTAATAATCAAATGTGAGACCCTGTACTGTGTTCTCATCGCGAAATCCCCAAATCGATCAAAAATCAAAAACCTTCGTCGCTCATGAAATAGGGTAAAAGCACACCAAATCAGTGGGAAAACCCTATCGACAGGAAAAACACTATCAGCGGACGAAATCACTAGACATCGGGTGGATAGTGCACTAGACAGCCGCAACAATGGGCCACAAACAGACTAAGGATCCCACGACAAAATAAAATGCCGGTGAAATAAAGTACTAAATGCCACCGTATTCATGCATCAGATATCAGAACCACTACCCACTAAACAAATCGGCATCGGCAAGAGGAAGGACTATATGTCGAAAGGTTAGTTCACTAAGCAGTCGCAACGGTGGAAGACATACAGACTAAGGGTTCTGTGGTCAAATAAAAACTGTCAGTGTCAGAAACTATGAGCACTATGCATCGATGATTTAAACTTCAACACTTCCGCAGTGTCGGCACTCCTGAACACTAAAAACCGCCGATAGTTAAGCGTCAGAGATCGGAACCACTAATGCATCGAAAAGATAGTTCACTAGAAATCCACAATGATGGGTGACAAACCAACTACGGTTCTCGGTAATCATGAAACCGACAGCGATCGAAAGCTTTAACAACTATGTATCGGTAGCTCAAGACACAAAATGCTCCACAGTATCAACAAGACAAATGAAAATGCCTCCGAAACAACGGCGTCGTAGAAGACTAAAACTCTGACCGCTAGTCAAAAAATATTTCGATAATGAAAATAAAAACACAGTCATCGAAAAATAAAAAAGGTTTGAACAATAAAGGCCATGTAATCGGCGAGGATAAAAACTGTCCATTGGTGGCATAGAGGACTAATCCCCCATTCCTTCATCGATTTACCTCTGACAGTGATAAAAAAACCAAGTCATTCAAAAATTAAAACGTTAAGTGCTCAAAAGACTTTCGGATGGGTGGTGGTAAAATTAGTTCATTTAACCTTTGAAATAGCAGTGGCATAGAGAACTAAATCCCCGAATCAATCTTCAATAAACTTCCGATAGTGATAGAACAAAATCATCGGGAGAGCAAATGTTAAGCTCTGAAAATAAACAAACTCCACAGTTTTCAAAAAATCGAAGTTTATAGAAGAGGAATGACAAATTTCAGGAAACCAAACAATCCCAGGCAAGATAAAATAAAAAAAAGGAGGGTCCCAAATTTTAAAATTTGGGAAAAAGGTTGTAGCTACAACAATTGGTGACTACCTGGCGAACACAGATCTCTAGACAACTTCTTCTTTGAGCAACAGACTATTTTGACAATAAATACTAACATGACGAATTCTTCTAGATGTCTGTATTTCCCAAATGACAGATGTATGTACTTTAATCATTGATGATAGTCCAATCTAGGGATAATGAGAACCAAGATTTCAAAGTCTAGATAACTCTTTTGAGGCCAGGAATATGAGTTTCATTTTTACCTCTGTCTTCAGGTAGCTCCCAGCTTGGACACCACAGGATTGTAACATATGGTAAAAAAAAATATTCATTTGTTCCTCATTCCCATGCCATTTTGTACTTTTGTGCTTTTGGACTTTTTGTCCTTTTTGAGTCCTCCTGCATGCCTTCTTTCTGAATTTTTATTTCAGGCTCCTCTATCCATAGTGTCCTTTTGTGTGAGAGATGTATTGATTTTTTCAGCTCATGGACGGAGAAGAACTTTGGAAATCTTGTACTCATATGGTTCAACACTTTGTTTTGATATATATTTCTTTCTTAGGAGATTTTGACTCTTATTTTCCTTTTGGATTTCAATTCTTGGCATGGGATATTTTAAATATAATATAATTTTTACCTTGCGTCCTCGAAATAGTATTCCAGACCTTTTGACCCTGAGTTATTTTACAAGGATTAAGTAGGACTTCAATGTGTTCATAGCCATTTAGGAAAACTGCTGAACTAGAAGAAGTTCTTTCATATAAATCAATAGTACACAGTCTTATAATCAAGGATTTTAGTTAATACAGAATTCTGATGCTCTCCATGCAACCAAAATTTTGCTTCTTTATTAAAATCAATCACACCCTAACTATAACAAAAAAAATAAACAAATCAAAACAAAACCAAGCAATTAGTTTATTTAAGTACAAGATAATCGAGAAATAAAAATCAAGAAAAGTAAAGTTTGAGAACTAAACCACTAACTAGTCAGTTCTCTGCCCACTCCTATAAATTTGGCAACTTGTAAGTTGAGGGGCTAGGCTTGACTGCAAATTGAAAAAAGAATACCCATTATCTAATTCTACTGATCTTGAATTAAAAACTACATCTGAAACTAAATCTACTATTTTACAGTCAATCTCATCAGCCTGTGAAAATCGAAGGAGATCGGGCTGGGTGTCTGGTGTACTGCTGGCTTCCTCAACTCGGTAATTTCCCAGTTCTAGTTCAATAAAGTAATTTCCCAATACAGAATTCACTCGTTCATTTTTTTCCTCCAATTGAGTAACATTGTGCTTCATCTGAGGCTCTCTTAATACTTTTATCTAATTGGGACTTCCCTTATGAGGCAACCACAGATGTGACCAATCTGATGCAAAATATCCATCTAGCCTTGCCGACCAATATCAACTCAAAAACAAGTCCATAAGCATCAGGTATGTCTGCTACTACAATATCGATGTACTGACATACCTTTTCATTTGTAGATAAGCGAATCAGAACATCTTCCATTTCCCTAATTACTTTCACAGTTGTCCTGTCTAACTGAATAACCTACCAGGTAGATGGTTTAGGTTGTCCATTTATCTTTTTGCAGACTGAAAGTGGAATAACATTGATTGATGCCCTTGAGTCTACTAAACAATTGTGCACATTATGGTTGAAAATCTCAAAAGTTAGGAGAAATGATGGGTTTTTATACTTAGACTTACCTCCCCCACTTGCTTCACCAATTTCTTCTTCTTCAGGTTGGTTGTCAGTGGGAAGCCCTTCCTCTGGTACTTCAAGCGATTTTAAGAATTTTTCTTTCTACTGAGGCACATTACACATTTCAAACAGTGAGATATTTGCCTTAGCTTTTTTAATATCCTCCACAATATCATACCCCATCTCATGTTATTTGAGATTTTTTTTTACATTATCAATCTTCTCTTCAGCGGGCTTAACAGGCATGTTAATTTTCTTCATATCTTGACTTGTAATGGTAAATTCAGGTATTTTATCAGTTGTGGTGTTCTTCTATACTTTCTTCATATTTTCTTGAAGTCTCTTAATTTACGGAATTATTGACTTGTCTTATTTTACCAAACCCTGGCTTCTTGTTGTCACATTGTTTTCTGATATCTCCTCTCGTTTCAGAGAACCTTCTTCCAACGTATCAAAGATTGAGACACAATCCCATAAAACTAAAGCATCTTCCTCTTGTTTTTTTGTGGATTGATTATTTTTTTCTTCTCAGAATGAGGTTGCTGATGAAAGGTGCAAAAATTATCCATACCTACCTCTGTGAAATTCATTGATGCGGGACTGTGTGGAGGAGGTTTAGGTTGATTATTGTCCTCCCTCCTTTTATAGTAAGGCTTATAAGATTTCTGAGCTTCCTTTTCTTTTTCAAAATCTATTACTCTGTTGGATAGCTTCTGCATCATCTTAACCATCCCTTCAAAATCATGTGACCGCTCATCCTTAGACTTAGTCAGTAATAAAGATTTCTTACCAAAAGTTTTTTCTTCCGACTGCATAGGATAATCTTCTACGCTCTCCTTCTCAGCCTCTACCCTCTCAGCTTCTTCATAAGTTCCTGATAATGTAGGTTTGACTGACATCTTGGAAAACATGGCCAAGTCAGGCCCTAGAGATGAAGTATAGTATTCAATCAGAACTTTATCAGATGGTTTATCAGCTGCAAATTTTTTTTTAGATAAGCAACAAATCTTTGAGTGAAATTATGCACTTTTTCCTTCCTTTCTTTCTTTAAAGCGCATAGCCCTTTCATTAAAGTTGCATGAGTTTTTTGGACTGCATATTTACTTCTAAATATTCTCTCAAATGTGTCCCAGTCTGTGATTGAATTTGTGGGAAAATAAAAATACCATGAGGCTACTGCTCCTTTCAGGGTGTGTGGAAACAATCTACAGACCACATCTTCATGCTCCCCAGCCCGTAGTCCTTCTATATCCAAGTAAAAACTTTGCAAATTATCATCTACCAGAATTTTTTCACTTGGGTCAAAATTAGGCAACATTTTCTCAAAAGCTTGAGGAAAATCATGCAAGGGAGGTGTCAGGTTTAATGGTGACCTAGCCCTCCAAGCAGGTGGTGGATTTGGTGGTTTATTTGTGTTTACATTAGCCATGAATTTAATGAGGTGGTGACTGAACATGTGAATAGTAAGGCGTCCCAAATTTTAAAATTTGGGGAAAAGGTTGTAGCTGTAACAACTGTACACTCATTCCCCTTGCCTTGGGGTTCGGGGGCCCGAGGGTAGCACCCCCGAGAAATAGGGGTTTGGGGGCGGAGCCCCTGAGAATTTTTTTTGGGATGTGTGTTGGCCAACAATATTACAGACCCATGGTATTAGGTTAACCCTAGAATTTTCCCATTGTATTTCCCCTATAAAAGAAAGCATTGTAAAATGACTGTGTATGGTATTGTATTGTATTGGAAGAGAGACTGTGAGAGCATGAAGAGGAAGTGCAGCAGTTTTGCTGCAGGGTGTATCCCTTCATATTTCTGGATTGTAATAAAAGGACTGGCAATTTCTTTGTGGACATAGCCCATAATTTGGGTGAACCACGTTATATCTATGTCTCTCTGTAATGTTTTAATGTGTTTTGCATATTGTTTATTGCTTTAACTGTATATCTATTATTGCTCTGCAGTCCTTTTTTCTAACATATAGAACTGTGTAGCTCAGGAATTGGGATTAAAAACACACTTCCTAAGAGTACTCTTGGGACAGCTCAAAATCATGTCAATATTAGGTTTCTCGATACTTAAGGGACCATTGGATGAGGATATGGGAGAATCAGTGGGAGGAGCTTTATCTAGAGAAGGATTTCCATTTTTCTTCTCCTCAAGCTTGTCATATGACTGACTACAAGTTGTTAAACTAACAGTTTCCAATGACATCATTCAAAATTCCTCTATAGAACTAGAATTTCCCTGATTAGACATGTGGTCTATCAGTTGTTGCTGAGAAGGAAAAGGATCAGTAAGAACTGCTGGTGTAGGGTTACTCTTTAAAAACTTGTTATTTTCATCACGGTGGGGACATTCCTTTGTGAAATGATTTCCACCACACAACAGGAAGGGATATTTATCTTTCCTTTTTCCTTTATTCTCGTTATCTGGAGCCATAGGATTGAGATTTTCCTGTTGGTTTCCGGGTTTTTTATTTTTAACTTTTCCCCTTTTCTTATTACTGGATGATTGCATACTTTAATAGAATTCACCTTGGTGGAAATCGTAGTATTAGAAGGAGTAGTAGTAGAAGCACTGGGTTGCTTGGTAGGTTTTTCCATTGACGGGGCCTGGATTGAACCGATAACCCCATCAACAGGAGCTTCTGCAAGTGGCTTAGCTGGGTCGGTGCTGGGATGAGGATCTTGAGGAATAAGGTCATACAAAGTTTCGGATTGGGAATACACCAATTCCAGATACTAAGCGTGAATGATATCCTGCTCTTCAGTGATAGCAGCGCCCATAGCCACATCTCAGGAAATGGGTGGCAACAAATACTTCATAAACCAATTAGCTAAGAGTTGGTTTGGGATAGGAGCTTTAATGAGCCTTCTCCAGCTTCTCCACTTGTGGATATGATCCAATGTATGCGTGGAGGTGTTTTGACGTAGAGAGGTCAAATGGTCTGTACCCATTTCATAACGAATGGGCAGCTAAAAGTGTGTGAGGAAGATAGTTTCCAACGCACTAAAATCCACAAATGAATGTCGTGGAATTTCAATATACCTCTTCGTGGTCGTACTCATCAAAGTGTGCTCGAAGAGTCTCAATCGAATAGAGTCTTCCATCAAGTATTTGGATGAACACCATAGATGGAAAGTTATAACATGATTCTTGGGATCATCTCCCTGCTTACCATCGAACTTCGGAATGTCTAACGGTAACTTGACTGGAATAGTAGGACAGGAAGGGTTGTGTTTAATGGGGTCATTAATCAACTTGGACAAATAGGGTAAGTCCAAATTTGCTAGGAAAGGTAACTAACGATTGGGTTCCACATACTCGTAGTATTGATAAGGCATGTAACCACCAGTAGGGTTGTAGGTTGACTGATATACAGGTTATTGAAACGTATGATGAGATGATGCACTTCCCAAAGATTGACCTCCAGGGTTAGGGCTACCATAGCTACCAGGACCATTAGGACAATTAGGAACATTAGGAGGAGGGCCACTAGAACCACCAGGATCACCAGGACCACTAGGAGAAACACCACTAGAACCTCTAGGACCACTAGAAGGAGGACCACCAGGACCCCCAATACCACTAGGAGCAAGACCACCAGAACCTCGAGTACCACTAGGAGGAGGACCGCCAGGATCCCCAGGACCACTAAGAGGAGGACCACTAGGATCCCCAGGATCACTAGGAGGAGGACCACCAGGAGGAGGACCACTCGGCCCTCTGGTGGGAGTAACTCCATAAGGTGGTCCTCCAGCACCTCTAGTAGTATGAATAGGTATTCCTCCCATCACTGGAATGTAAGACCAGTTGGGTTTCCCCCACGTTGTAAATGCATTCCCAGGGGTAGGTTGATAATTCATGTTCCCTATAGGCATTTGATTTACTGGGTAACTATAACCCCATGAGGGTTGATTAACTATAGGTTGTGCCGCTAAGGGCTGACATAAACTTGAATGAGGGTTCACCACATTTGTGTTGGTGGGAGGGACATATACTGTGGATTGTCCTACAGTAGAGGTTTTCCTATTATTAGTAACAATTGCACTATTGGGTAACATAGGTCGTGCTTGGGGTTTCCCTCCAGCATTAGAAGGTACATACACTACTAGAACTGAAGGTTTCCCCCCAACCATAGAAAGTATGGGATGACTAGAGACAGACCTAGATTTCAAAACTGCAGGAGCGGAGTTGGAGATTTGACTTGGATTGCACGAAGTCTCTCCATATGCTGGATGACCATCAGTGGAAGCTCTAATTTCAGACACATGACAAGGATCCATATTACGGGGTAATCTAGTTGATATAGTTTTAGTATGAGGTGCAGGTGTGGCCAAAACTCTATCTAGATTTTGCATTCTCTCTTGAAAATCTCATGCACAATGAATAGAGGCTTGGATTTGTCTATATTCTTCTTCATCTGGAGAAGTTTGTTTAGTAGAGATTCTATTAACCTTGAATGAGGAAATGGCTTGACCCATGGAAGTTATCCAAAACGGAGCATTTAGGCCATACTCAGGTGTAGCAAGATTATCGATACGACCTTCCAGATGCGGATGAAAGGCAGTATTAGCCATAGGAGGTTGTTGAACCAAGGGATTAATATAAGAAGTGAATTTGTCTCCACTTTCTACAACTATATTTTCTTCCTCATGGGAACTAGTTGTAGCTCCTTGGTCAATGGATTCCATTGGAATTTCTATCGTAACAAAAGGAAAATCGGGTGGCAATCCCTGATTCCTTCTGGAGCATCTCAACTGAAACTCAGCCAGATTATATCAGTTACTAAACTAACATAGGGTCTCAAAACTAAGAAAAAACACACCAAACTTTCTCCTACTCAAGTTACAGGCCAACAAGCAAACTTAAATGACAAGATGAGCTCAAATGGTCAGTCTCTCACCAGGATTGTCAAGCATGTGCAACTCACGATATATCACAAGGGTACGTGTGTAGTAATATCCTTGAATGTTGTTTTTGGTGTATTTCTCCACACAAGATGACCAAAGGGTTTTTCTCAGATGGACAGGGTATCCTAGTGGGGTCTCTCGCTATATGCAAGGTACGTGGGAGCTCAAATCGGTAGTAGTACTGTCTAATGCACAACCATTCACTAGGAGCCATCCGATATACAATCGAGTACATGGAGTACCTTTCTATATACCTCAAGGGTACGTGAAAGGTCGTTCGATATACTGATGATAAGTGGAAGAACCGTGTGAGTCCCGGGTTGTAGTGCAGACAAGTAACGACAGCTCCTACGTTTTATGACGCCTGAACACATCTCTAACCTAACACTAAAATTTATATACAATTTTATACCTACAACTACCGTTAATTTTAAAGTGGACGGTTAGGTGAATGCATGAAATTTTGACAGAAAAGTAAAACTATGCAAATATGAAATGCAAGTTCATTCACTTTACCATTCAGAGTATGCCTAATTACAGGAATGAGAGAGAATATTTTTCTTTTCAATTTTTCTTTGAAACCAAAAACTTCTCAAAGAACTATACTAAACAACTCTTTTCTAAGAATACAAGCAATCAACACTTCTTCAAATCAATTCTTTTGCAAGAAAGCAGATAGGGTAAGATCTCGTTTCTAAGAAGAAAGACAAGAAGAATACAAAGGCATATTCGATAAGTTTTCAATTTTTCTATTAAACTAGAAAGATCTAATTTAAAACTACCAATATTTTTTCTTTTGATGAAATGACAATATGAACTAAAGGAAAGAAAAATGGAGATCTGAAAGATTATGAGGCTAATCAGAGGTCCAACAATTCATCCTCAAATAACGATATAAATGAATCTCAACCAAAAAAAAAAAAAATTCAGAGTAAAAAGAAGTCCTTCACTATCTTAACGAAAAAATGGAAACAAACAAACCGATCAAACAAGTCTTTCTTTTCAGTATTATCCAGTAGCGGGAAGAGATCTAATTGATCTAAAGCTTTCAAAAACTCCTTTCAAAATAACCAAACTTGCAAGCAGTAACAATGATAAATCTAACCTAGCCTTTTGGTTTTAACAAACAAGTATTTACCACATCAAAAATTTCAGATTTGAAACACTCAGGTATTTGCAAACAAGCCTGGATAATGCCAGCTAAAGGAAATCCAAAAACCAAACAAATTCTTTGTAAAATTTTAAAAAACAGAGGTCTGGAGAAAACCTACCTGGAACTGCTTGCAGAGGGTTGTTGACATATCGGTTCTGAGGAGGCACTACTTCCTTCTAAATGGTCACAGGCAGAGGCACCACTTCTTGTTATCTACACATAGGAGGTGGAACCTCTTATTGCTCACTGCACAGACACGGTTCCCTACAAGTGTCCAAAACACAATAAGAGCGAAAAAACAAAGTCAAAGCTTAGAAAACCAGCATCAAAAAAGTTGAATCAATAGTAATAAAGAGCATAGAAGGTCGGGATGGCTCAGATCTGAAGAGATCTGATGATATCAACTCAAAACCTAACTAGGTCAGATGGTATATCTAACTAAAATGATAAGAAGTTGGAGCTTGGATTTTGACAAGTGTTTGAAGGCTAAGGAAGATCAGATCTGTTGAAGCTCTTCCCTAGTATGGTCACCATATTTGTTGTCAGGAATTTTGCACCTTCTGTGGACAGAAGGTGGTCCTCTGGTATGAATGGTTCAGATCCAGAACAAATAAGTCACAACAAGGCTGACAGACTTCTCCTAGAAACTACAGAAACTTGGAATACAATATTCAAAGATTGATGTGATCCTTCACCTATGGAAAAATATCTCCAAGAAGATACCTACAAAAACACATCAAACACAAAATATCAAAAGTACCAAAGTATTATCTATAGATCTATATTGGTGACTAAGGAATCCAATAATAAACATGCAATATTACATATAACAAGTATATGGGAAAACAAACCAACTTTGCATTGATAAATAATGAAAGAGTTTACAACCCGTGCCTTAGTGTTGATGCACTCCTCCACAAATTCAATGTATTATCCCCAATAGCTCCAACTTGCTTCTCTATGCTCACTCTTAATGGCTCTGGCCAGAATGTCAAAATGGGAGCATGACTTTGCTCTCTCCTCAACCATGGGGTATGAGCCTATTTTTATAGGATTCAAATGGATAGGGATGGTTGATATTTTGGTTGGTGAGGTGGATAGGAGATCCCCAAAGTATGGATCTCGAGCTCAACTGACCCAAGTGAATAGGGATAAGGTCTGCCACGAAGATTTTGATCTAGAAGCTTCATGAAGTCTCTCTTTTTCACGTTTTACCAAGGGCACTTCTCCTGCTCCTTGATGACAGAGAGGTGCTAGGAAGAACCACTCTTCAAACAAGGAGAAAAGGCAGTGCCACCTCCTGTCTTCAACACAACTCAGGTAGTGCTGAAGAAGGTACCGCTCCTAAGCTTAAGGGTAGAAGCGGTGCTAGGTTTTTATATGCAAATTTGACATCTGCATCAATGTTTTTCACTTCAAGATTTGGGAATGAGGGAAAACATGGATGTTTGGGATCTTATCACATGTTGATGACGAAATTTAGGTGTAAAAACTTTACAAGTCTATGGAATATCCTCAAGTACAACAATCTAATATTGAGAGTACAATCAGGTTGTTTTTTGGGGTTGGAGCATGAGTCATAGTGCTGGTGAGAATGATGTAGTATTTACTGAGATAATTGAAGTCTTCAAGCATGACCAAATTCCAAAGGGGGCAGGGTATAGTAAATCAAATTGGAGAAGATTATTTTAGTTTGAACATCTAAAGATGAAGTTCCTGAGGAAGAGCCATTTTTTCATGGCCAAGTTATCCAAACAGACTGAGTGTTATAAGGATCATGCTAAGAGTATTATCACTCATGGATGGGAGCATTGCAATTGTAGGAATTTTATGCAGAGGATATTGATCCAGGCATTATTAAAGGCATTAATAACTTTGGTGTATTTGTAACTCTTGAGCATAATAATGTGGTTGTATTATGCCATAAATGAGAGCTGTTAGATAATTATGTTGAACTTCAGAACATAGAAATAGAGTACAACATCGGGGAGAACATGCAAGTCAAAATACTACAGGTGGGAGAGTATTAGATATCAACTGAAGCAGGAAGACAATTTTTTTGGAAATGACTATTTTACTAGTCAAGTTCAAACTTTCTTTTTACCAAAAGAAGATGTTCTTCAGCATGGGTTCATCTACAAAATCCCTTCTAAGTTTATTCATAGGTGTAAAGGTTTGGGATATCCGAATTGATCTTTACAACGCCTTTTCCTAGACTGTATTTTCTTATTTTAGTCAATAAGTTGAAGCATGGATTTTGAGGATCTAGAGAGGAATATGGAAAAATGGAAACATGCATTTTTATAAGAATGGGTTAAATTACAAAAACCTATCTCATTTTTAGACAACTATTACAGTTTGATATATACACATGGGTCTTCAAAACCTATTTTTCAGAAATTCGCCTCCTAGAAAGAAGGAAATCAGTTAAAACATGTAATTTTCTATTTGTAACTGTTTTAGTTTTTAGAAATAGAGGTTAGGACTACTCAGATATTCTTGGGAAGACTGGGAAGATGTATTGTTTTCTATAAAATCATATGTAATAGGCTGAAAATGGGTTCGACTCTCATAGGAAGAGAAGGCTCTTTCACTGTAATTGTTGGGTATTATTTCATTTTCTGATTGTAAATAAAGTTGTAGAGATAAAGATTTGGAAATTATTCAAGGAAGATATTCTTGTGCCAATGTTTTCTAAGTAAGTGACTTTCTTAAGTGATTGTCTTTCCAGTTTCCACCCATTCTATATTTTCTTTCGTGTTTGAATGAGAGTAATGTGAACTACAATTCATCTTTGATGCTCTAGTTCATTGATTCAAACATTTTTTAATATTTTCTTATAAAATTATTACATAATTCATCCTTGTTAGATTCTCTATTTTAATGGATTGTTTTCCTTTGTCTACTACCATTTTGCAATGCCGAAAGTTTGAGGAAATGGTGTTTACCTTGCCTCCATAATTGTACTTTTCAAACCGCAATATTTTGCATCTTAAACAAGTATCTTTTATTTGACTCCATTTTCCAATGGTCTCTTTTCAATTCTTTCCTGCCGAATATTTATAAAACAAACTTGTCATATCATAAATTTGACCTTCTAAGTGTTATTATTGAATATTTTGAGTGAGAAATATTTATGATTGTTGAGAACTCCCTCTCTGATTGTATAAGGTCATAATACAATCTAAAGTTGGTTATGTGGTTACCTCATGTTTCCTTGAGACAACCCAAGGAAAATATGAGTGTTAACACTCCCTCTTTAACTAGAGGATTTTTTCTATACCAAGCTTGTCCCGAATAGAGGCTTGGTAAGAATGTTGGTGATTATGCTCATTTGTACTAAACACCACAAGAGATATAACTCACTCTTGTCTAATCAAGATATATGACTCACTCTTGACATTCACAAGATATATGACTGAATCTTGTCTAATGAAGAGGTATGACTCACTCTTGAAATTCACAAGAGATATGTCTTACTCTTGTCTAATCCAAAATAAATTATTCTCGGTCCATTCACAACTACCCATATGACTCAGACCCATGAGTGATTGGTTTCCCTGTATTTCTTATTTGTAGATATGCACTAGAGTTGTATTGCTTTTTTCTATACCATGTATTGGATATAATTGACTATGAACCTCATAAATATTTATTACTTTACAACATGCTCTAACTGGAGAAACATATGTGATATTCCTTAATCAATGTACTAGTTCGAATCCATATATATTTGAAATTTTATTTCAATGACTAAGAAATATTCAGGTCCACATACATTAGTACCATCTAGGTATCATAACACATGTTTTGTACATGTTTATGTATAGACTGCAAAGTATATAACCAATCCTAGGACTTGTTACTAACCAGATACATCTCAACTGACTTGATATCCTCCAAATATGAAATAATAATTATCAACTTTATATTTATCTTCATATGTATGACTAAGGAATTATAGTTCATCATCCTGAACCTCTTCAGGATATTTTACTACACATTTTACTTAACTGAGGAAAATATTTGTCTAGTGACTGCCATACCACTAATTATAAGAATCATAACAAGATTCTTGAATAATTTTTTTTAGATTCCTTCTAAATATGAGCATCATGGAGGTCTCCTCTTAATAGAAGATACATCAGCTAATTTTATTGGTTCTTCAGGAACTAGAAAATCTAGCTACTCCCTCTCACCATGAGGATGGAGAATCGTAATCTGTGTCCTCCATCACAGAGGCTTCATGCTCATCTATGTCTGAAGCTCTTCTTCACACACTGAATGTAAATAATATAATTTAAATATCTTCAAGAGTCTTAAAATCAAGCAGAATATGATTAGAGCTTCTATTCGGACTTCTTCCTAATACATAAGAACTTCCCAATCTGTTACAAGAAGATTCTCACTTCATAACATCCCTCTCTCTTTTAGGATCAACAATCAGAATTACCCTTCATTCAGTACATGTTATTTTTAATTGTAGGTCAGGGAATATATTTTTTCCCTACAAGCCAAATTCAATAAAGTTAATAGAGACCTTGCATAATCCAGTAATTTCAATAAAATGACAAACAACATGCACTGCCATGCAAAATAGTTTAACCAATGTTTCATTATAACCATATCTCATGAATTTTAATCACATGAATACTTCAATATGTTTCCAGTGGTTCATATAGTTATGTACACATTAAATCAATGTTTCAACATAACCCCATTCATATTTCATGTAATGTTTTACAGTTCTATATCAATATTATATTTATATCTCATGAATATTTATGCAACCCTTTATTCTTCTTAACATGATTTTTCTATTTACCAATAAATAGAAAGATTATAACATATGATTCTAATCATATTTATACCATAACATAATTCCTAATCCCAGGAATACAGATTGTAATAAAACAAAATATGATTTTATAAAAACATATGATAATCAAATAATCATGCAGCCAAACATTCATATCTCATGAATCAATCGTGCATGCTTTATATTCATATCTTATGAGAAATCATGCAATATGAAATTCATATATCATGAATCAATCATGCATTCTTTATATTCATATCTTATAAAACAATCAACATATATGCTCACAATTCCTATTCCCAGGAATACAAATCTCTATATGACTGTAATGAAAACATCCAAAACATATAGATCTAAATAGCATATAATAAAAGATTCAAGTACTTATATATATATATATATATATTTTGTGCTCCCTCTTGATATCTGCCTCCTTGTAGATATTACTAGAGTCCCTCAATCTTGATATCTTTGCAAATTTGAGTGCATGCAAGAGGTATTGAATATTTGCATGGAAAAAATGGATCGCATGCAACTTGAAGAGTGTTCTTCTTCAAGGAAAACTTCTTTCCAAGATCATCATCCTTTCTTCGGATAAGTTCTCAACTCTATGAGTCTCTCATAGAGAATATCCATTGAATAATGATAATATCTAAACCACAAATCCCAAGGTTTTCAATCAATTCAACCACTTTGGGAAAATGACCATAACATGAATTCTAAGAATTTTATCTTCAAAGACCTGATCGTATCTCTCAAATAGTTGTAAACTTTTTAAATATGCTCGTTTTTAAACTAAATCAGCATGGGTTTTCAATGTATTTGTCTCATTCCTCACTGATTAATTAGAATTATCCATGAAATTTGTCTCCTAAAAAGTGACAGGAATGGTGCATATTTAATTTCTCTTCAATTCACCCTTAAAGTTAGTTTTTCGGTTGGATGGATATCGATGCCATTGTTTCAGGCTCTTTTCTCGATACTTCAATAAATGCATAGAATTTAGTCTATTGCACAAACTAAGCTCTTGCACTCTTTGTTTTCTGATTCCATGTTAATGTTTTGAGAAATAATGGAGATTATTGAACTTTAAAACTTTTATCAATGATATGCTACAGACCTATAACACTTAACAATTCAATCACAAACAATAATTCATCCACAACATAAGATGTACCTGGGAAAAATACACAACAAATCGGATGAAAAAACCCCAACAATCCTTGAGAGTATAATAGATAGATTACTGAAAAGGACTTTTACAACATAAGTAGATTGCCCGACAAGAGAGAATACATAGTAATTGATAAGAGAGATCCAATGTCGCAACTCTTATGAACTTTCCATATGCTTAGGACATTAATAACTAGCATAATGAATTCCCTACAAACCCTAGAGAATGGTTGCATGATAATTGACCACACATGCTTTACAATTTCGAATTTCCTTTTTGGAATAATCAATTCATGCACTGAATCTTCATAATGCAAAAGTAATGTGTCACACCTTCAATCATGGATATTAACTGATAGTTAACTAACATTGAAGTGAAATCAATCTCTAATTGAATATTTATCACTTTGTTAACAGGATAGCATAAGTGTCATAGTGCAATAACTCAAGTGTCACATGCAACACACTTTCTTAATTGAAGTGTCCTCGTTTGATTAAATTAAGTGTCTTCTGTTAATCTAACTAAAGTGTAAACACTTAAGTTAACTATTCCATCTTATTTAATCACATAGTTAATACTTATTAATTTAATCTTCTTGATTGGTGAACACTAATCTTTTTCTTTAATTAAGTGAATGTTGATAATTAATAGTTCAATTGATGCTTTAACTAAAGAACTAATTGAGGAATTCATATTTAACTGAAGCTTTATAACTTGAGTTCACTTCAAATTCTCTTTCTTTGATAATCTATTTCTTGCTTAACTCATCTTATTGCATGGTCTATGTTTAATCATCTATCATATTATATTATACTCACAAGAATTGTCACACATACTGATGATCATATATATCACCTTGGACCACATAATCATATGCTAAAGTAATTCACTCTAGAGGTGGTCAGTATATAGATGATACTTAATAGATTTATCCATATCAAATGACCATGGTTAGCAATATATCACATAGTATAACCACTTTACCAAATAAAGTATGCCACCTCAATAAGTGAGGATATTGGTAGGACATGATATTACTCATAACTCTATTGTCTTGATATTCCTCACAAGACTCAGCTTGATATTAATCAAAATATCATCTCCATTTCTTGCAGTTCCATCTCATAGGGTACCATATATTAGAATACTTAACTTGGTATTACTCACAAGTCCAACTTGATATTACACGTAAGTCTACGGTCTTGATATTACTCATAAAGGATTCAATACTAGCATCGTACCTCAAAACATGAGGATATTTGTAGGACTTGATATTAATCAAAAGTATGGATAATGACTCTTGATGTTGTACAATCAACATTTGGATGTCTAATTCTAGAATCAAAATTAAAATTTTGTAAAGTTGACCCCTATGTGCAAAAAATGCACAGATCCTTACTAGGAAAAAACCTAGTTTTGAAAATCATCCTAAAAGGTGATTCATGGGCCATGTAACCAAAGAAAAGGGGAATCCCCTAGAACTATCCCGATGTCTTGAATGAAATTTATTTGTAGGTTCATCAATCCGAGCCACGGTCATCATTCTATGGAACATTGAATTTCACTTCCTAGAGGCTTTCAAAGACACTTGTTGAATCCCTACTTGGGGCATAGAATTCCAGCTATGCAAGAAAACTAGGTTCCCAAAGGTCCCATAAGTGATTTTAGGAATGTTCCATGTGGGAACACTAGCCACAAGTTCTCGTTTGAGGAATTTGCAAAGTTGACCCCTATGCACAAAAATTGCACATTCCCTTACTAAGAAAAACCCTAGTTTCCAAAATTGACCTAAAAGAGGATCACCTCGACATGGAACCACAATATATGAGCACCCGTACAAATATTTTAATTTCTTGAATCCAACGTGTTTGATGGTTCATTGATCCTATCCACAGTCATAATTCTATGGAATTTTGAATCTCACCTCCTAGAGGCTTTCAGGGACACCTACTGAATCCCTACCGAGGGCACATAATTCCAACCATGCAACAAAAATAGGCTCTAGTAGTTCATGTAAGTGTGTTTATGTAGTTTCCACATGGAAAAACTAGCCAAAATTTCTCGATCGATGAATTTTCAAACTGGGCCCCTATAATAAAAAATTACACATTCCCTTACTCAGCAAAACCCTATTTTCCAAAATTAACATAAAAGAGGATACATGGGCCATGAAGCTAGAGGAAAGGGGAATCCATACCACTAAAATATTGTCCTAAATCCAATATATTTGATGGTTCCTCGATCCAAGCAATGATCATCATTCTATGGAACATTAAAGCTCGCCTACTAGAGGATTTCAAGGACACCTACCGAATCCCAACCCAGGGAATAGATTTCCAACTATGGAAAAAACCTGGGTTGCAAGAGTTCATGCAATTGCATTTAGGAAGGTTCCATGTGGTAACACTAACCATAAGTTCTTGATCGAGTAATTTTGAAAGTTGATCCTTATGTACAAAACTTGCACACTCCCTTACTAAGAAAAAACCTTGTTTCCATAATTAACTTCAAAGAAGATACCTGGGCCCTGGAGATGGAGGAGAGGGGAACCATGAGAACTATCCCAATGTATTTAATACAACATATTCCATGTTTTTTTGATCTGATCCATGATCATCATTCTATGGCACATCGAAGGGCACCTCCTAGAGGATTTCACGAACACCTGTTGAATCCTTACCCAGGGCATATAATTCCAATTGTGCACAAAAATAGGTTTTGGGAGGTCATGAAAGTGTGATTAGGAATATTCCACATGGGAACATAGCCACAATTTCTATGTCAAGGAATTTGCAAAGTTAACCCCTATGTGCAAAAATTGTACATTCCCTTACTGAGAAAAATCCTAGTTTCCAAAATTGACCTATAAGAGGATAATTGGGCCATGGAGCCATAGGAGAGGGGCACCCCTAAAACTATATTCATGTCCTAAATCCAGCAAAGTTGACAGTTTGTCAATTTGAGCCATGATCATCATTATATGGCACGTTGAAGCTCACCTCCTAAAGCCTTTCAGGGACACTTGTTGAATCCCTACCCAGGGCATAGAGTTCCAATCATGTAACAAAACTAAGTTTTGGGAGTTCCTGCAAGTTTGTTTAGGAAGTTTCTATGTGGAGATGGTAGCCACAATATCTTGGTCCAGGAATTTGAAAATTTGACCTCTATGTGCAAAACTTGCACATTCCCTTACTGAGAAAAACCTTAGTTTCCAAAACTAACCTAAAAGAGGATTTGTGGGCCATGGATCTAGAGAAGAGGGGAACCCCTAACACTATCTTGATGTCTTGAATATAACAAAGTCATAATTTTGTCGATTTGAGCCACGATCATCATTCTATGGCATGTTGAATCTCACCTCCTAGAGGCATTTAGGGACACCTGCTAAATACCTACCCAAGGCATATAATTCCAACTGTACAACAGAACTGGGTTCTAGGAGGTTCTACAAGTTTGTTTGGGAAATTTCCACATGGGTATACTGGTCACAATTTCTCAGTCGAGGAATTTTCAAAGTTGATCCCTTTGTGCAAAAATTGTACATTTTCTTATTGAGCAAAACCCTAGTTTCCAAAATTGACCTAAAAGAGGATCCTTGGGTCCTGGATCCATAGGATAGGGGAACCCCTAACACTATCCTAATGTATTAAATCCAACAGATTTGGCGGTTCATCAATTCGATCAATAGTTTTTTTATGTCTTTTTGCAAGTAGGTCCATGTATCCATTTAGGGACACATGCCAAATTGGACCTAGGGAAAAGATGTAAAGGTTTGAATGCTTGATACTATACATTGGTCAGTGGTGATATTCAATAAATGATATTAGTGATCTGTAGATGATAGTTAGTTTCTACACACTAGGGTTTTAGTATTTTGAACATGAATTAGGGTCCAGGCTACAAACTAGGGTTTCTAGGGTTTAGAATTCAAACTAAGGTTACGGTACAAACTAGGGTTTCTAGCATTGGCTATAGGTTTGTAAGCTAGTATTTATAGGATATGGTTTGTTAGGGTTATTAAGAATGGGAAGATTTTTATACCTTATTTTAACACTTGCATTAGGGAGTTTGGTGAAACTTGGGATGTTGACTAATGTTCTTGGAGGACCAACTTCGAGATTAAAGGTAGAGGCAAGATCCATATCCTAGAGGAGGGGGATACAAACTAGGGTTTATAGGTTTAGAATACAAACAAGGGTTTCTTGGACTCTAGTGCATATTTGTAGCATAATGGTTTAGACACAAATGGATGCATATGAATATATATGTACAATGAAGTTTTTTTTGGCATGCATATATTGTTGCNTTTTGGAATTCCCCCCCCCCCCCCCAACATTGTAATAATTTATAGGGTTTGTAGGGTTTAGAATAGGAACTACGGTTTAGGATACAAACTGGGATTTCTAGACATTTGAAAGTTAGCCTTGAAAATATTTGGTGTGTTTCAAAATCATGTATAGTTAACATTGCTCAATCGAGACATTAAAGTGATTAGTCAACATAGGGATTCTACAAACTAGGTCCTAGCCTACAAACAAAGGTTTAGATTGCAAACTGGGAGCTATTCTACAATATAGGATTTAGATACATGCGAGGGTTTACAAGTACAAGCTAGGGATTATACAAGGATTATGATGAAATTGCAAAGTTGTATATGTGGGATTATTTGATAGTATATATTGCTCAATGGGGAAATTTCATTTGACCTTATTCTAAAACTTGCATTATGGAATTTTATTAGGTTTCAAGGGTTATAGGGATAGATCAGGTTTCAAGGTTTGTACATTTGGTTTCTAGGATTCTAAATTAGGTTTTGTGGGATAGATTGGGTTTATAGGGATATATTGCATGATTCATGTGTTGGAATAATCAAAACTCATCCCAAGGCTTAGGATAAAATAATTAATCTTTTTGATTAATTTCCTAGGTCCTACATTAGCTAGATTGCACCCAAACCCATTTTTGAGGTAAAAATTTCCCAAAATTCCTCCTAGAATGAGTTAGAAAGATCATGGATAATATTCTGATAACTCTGCATTATTCCCATACTGGAAAGTGTGCATTTCTATTTTTTCAGGTGTTTCCATCTTTTCTCCAGTTTTAAGGAAAAATCTAAAGCTATTTTTAAGGTAGACTGCCTTGCTTTCTGCACCAAATCACCTCCCTTATTTTACTCATATAAAAGCATGAAAAAAGTAAATTTCCCATCACTTATTAGTTTTACTTAATCATTCAGCAAATTTGTGAGCAACTTGACTGATTTGGAAAGTGCTTTATGCACCTATGGGGGATATTGACTAGTTTAGTAAGCTTTCTTTTTTACTGATTCGAATAGAAACCTAATTCTTTCGAATCCTTGGATTATATACTTAATGATAATCCTACATACATTTAATGATGGATGGTGTAAATTAATATCATCAAAATTTTGTGGATTATCACATATTTAGTCTCCTTCTTAAGTGTTTCTTGCATATTTTCAAGCAAATTTTTCAGTCCAATTGTTCTAATGTTGGGATAAATTTCCACATTAAGTATGGATATAATACAACAAATCCATGATGAATATTGTGCAATTTTTCAATTTGTACAAGTCTATGCAATTTATTAATCTATCAAGTTGTCAATAATCAACGAGACGATGAAACAAATTCATGAGATGTACATGTACATGTACACCACATACTTATAACATAGTACACAAATACCATGCATACCAAACCAGGCTACCTACCTATGTTCATTCAACTAAACCATCAGGATCACCTCTAATACCAATAGTATCATTAACCTCTCGTGCTCAGAGTAAGGAAAGAAGCAGCGTGACTTTGATGAGTTCTTCATTGGCATAGTTTGCACCTGGAGGTTTGTGCCAATAAATAAGTTTGTATAATGGTATACAACTTTAGTTGTTCTATAATATTCAAATACATGACCTTTTTTATTTGGGCACGGCAAACCTATGTCAAATATTCTCCTTTGATAAACATCGACCCAAACAGAAAATTATTTCCCTCGAAGTCCCTTAATGAGACAATGAGGGTTTGCTTCCCATCCAAGCAACATGAAATCCAATAGTCAGTTCCCCATTCATTACATCTCAAGGAAATGATTGTGTATATGTTTCCTGCATAAAATAAAGTTCCAACATAAGAGTCAACGAAATAAACACAACTATTCATCAACATTTCAAAATAATCAAGATATTAGTCAAACCCGGTTGTATGAGATCTTATATGTGGTTATAGTCTAGTGAAATACTTGATTGGTCCTCCTCCAACTAGGATAATTCTACAGATATATGTCAACCAATGGGGATTGATAAATGATCTTAGATATCAACCAAATATGTGGATTCACAACTGGCCCATTCACCACTATTAGATGGAGAACAAAAACAAAAGAGTTTCATTTTCCACATTTCAACTATAGCAATTTCCCAACGTTCTAACTAAATGAACTGCAAGAGTTCCTTCAAAGGTCTTGCACTCATATAGGTGTGATCAATCTATATCAAACACCTCACAAAAATAACTATGTACATGTGTTTTTTAGTTGATTGGCCTTCTTTGTTTCTTAGTCGCTCCCCCATTAGTAAAGAACACCATTCAATAATGGCCTTTGCATGGTTGGATGAGAAAAATCGTTGTGTACTTCATTGATTTCCTGCGTACTACAGTATTGATGCACACACCTGCTCCATCATGTTCCCCCTTTTTGTGTCCGGTCTCAAAATAGTTCCTAATATGTGGCACCTTGTGCCTCTTATGGAGCATACACAACCATTGGAAGATGCGATAATCTTTTAATTCATGAGCACAACCATCATACCAAATCCAATTTTGTTCCATATGTATACTATTATCCTTAAAGTGATTGTAAAATAATTGAAATGTGTGTTGTACAAAATTCAAGTCGTGACACCTATCATAACTTATGTAGAATTCATACACCTTCAATATAACCATTTTATCTTTGGTACTATCTACCCCATGTTTATAAGTGATATGGACCATGATGTTGACCTATTCTGAGTGATAATATTGAATTTGAATCTTGGTTTGCGGTTGAAGAGTGTATTTTCCAACAAAATCAACCATTGATAAGATATTCCCAATAGGAAATGTATCCCTGCACATTCTAAATTGCTCATATTTCCAATGAGAAACATGCACATGCTTTACATATCGTTGTGTCTTTTCAAATAATCCCTCCATGAAGTCACAAACCCATACCTGGTAGATCAATAATAAATACATACATTGACAAATTGTTACACTTTATTGTAACCTAAAGAAAAAAATAGTATTCAAGAACTCATTACTAACCTGAGAAGTTACCAATAGTATTTTTTTCTTTCATTCCCTCCATCGATATCATATGTGACATATTTTAATGACTCCAATTTCACCTCATTCCTCCCAGTTTCATGTCCATCTATCACATGTATTCATTTGTCCAATAAAGCCATTCCACTACACCTTGGGCATATGCCATATATGAAAGGTCCTTGATAAAATGTGCAACATTTGTCCTTCTACACAAAATGCTGTGAATAAAATCTCTAGATGATGTTCACAAAAATGTAGCTGAGAATTCCTGCACAAGAGTGTTATATAATACACTCAATATATGTATATATGTGTCATAATAATAATCTTACTCAATGTGGTATTAACAACAACATGTTCTACGAGTTGTGTTTATTTTAACATACCATGGTTTTCATTTCTCAAATTATATTTGGCCCAACATAAGTTCATTATGTTCATGCCTAAATCTCTCATATAGTTTTGTTTGTGTCATGTCAATAAAATGTTTAATGTGGGGCCCATGATCCCTTGAACCCCTTCTCAATTTTAGTACATCTTTTTAGTTGGAAGAAGTTCTAGTGTTTTCATGCCAAAAAGCATACACTCGTCCCTTTACCACATCAATGAGCTTCATATCATAGCATATCAACCTGCCAATCAAGGCCCAGACATCTGTTTGACCATAGTCAAGTAGTTATGTTCTAGAACAATACCTACATAGTGTTTTGACATCCAAATTAACAAGTTTGGTTGTATGCTTAAGAAGATGAAGGGACCTACTACATTTGTTCATGATTGATTGTGAGAACACAAAGCAAGTCGCATTGCAATCCTTTGAATGATATTTATTTCCAATTGTACTAAATGCATCAATTAAAATTCTAACAATATGAGAAATTGGTTCGGAAATATTTATCATATTTATCCTTAAATTTCTCCTAACAACAATCATACACCTAGATTTTAACAACGATAAAAATTATCTACATTTATGTCCATCACATTTAGAATCAAAATAGTTAGCAAGAATATGTTGAGTTTGATATGCAATACTGCATTTATACATTGTACCTTCAATAGAAACAATGATACTTTCATCAATCTATATATGTTTCAAACCTCTTCAGTGTGAAGTTTCTAATGGATTTAGGGAGGTTGGAATTGTACCTTGTACCATATCACCTTATTGGTTTGGCGTTTCAAAATGAATTTCATGTCCTTATGTCCCTTAATGGGAGTTGGATGGTGAAGTCTCAACAACATTGTCCTCTTCAAGAATATGGTATCCATACAACATCCCTCTAGCTTCATCAGTTGTATACCCACATCTGAGTAAATCAACGAAGATTTCAGGTTTCCTTGATGTGCACCTACATTTTACTCCTTGATTGTGTTCCATGTGGTGTTTATACTTCAACTGTTATGGAAAATGAAGTATCCTCAACTGAATTCTTCTATATTTCATGTTTTGGATTGGTAGGAAGAACTACAGAATCCTATATGACCAGAATTGATTGAGTGTCCATAAAGTGTCTTTGATTGGTCATGCCATTTCTTTTCTTTTCTCTAATTTCTTCAAGGATTTCATTGGGTATCTTCATCCTTTCCTATTTTATTTCTCGATTGCATGAATTTCCCATCACCATGGTCATCAATTATCTATGCCACTCCTCAATGGGAGTTTCCCCAAGCTTGATATGTTTCTTTCTCAATTGTGTCTAGATACTCCACCACAATGACTAATTAAATATTGCCTTTGATGCTCCTAAATTGCAAGAAAAACAATGTTGAAGATTCTCTATGGTTCTCCCCATTGGGAGATTCTCCAAGTTTAGTTTCTTTCTTAGTCAACTGTGTCTACATACTCCACCACAATGACCAATGAAATGTTTCCGTTGATGCTCCTCGATTGCAAGAAAAACAATGGTGGAGATCCTCTATGGTGATCCTCAATGGGAGATTCACCAAAGCTTGATATTTTTCTTGCTCATTTGTGATATAGATTTATGTGTAAATAAAATGAAAGAACATACATAGAATCATGAACATAGACATGTTGCAATGAAAATAGAGAGACAATAAACACATATTCTATTAAATGGTGAAAATAGAACATATTGTAAACACAATAGCTAGAATGATGGTATCTATCTCTAAAAAGAGATGTGGCTTCTACGCTCATCCATGCCAAGATGAATAAAAAATGAGGCCAAAGGTGCATATTTATAATAAGCATGAGGGAGATAACCCTAAAGTTCCAAAACATAACCCTAGAATATGAACCGTCATAAAGTTTGTGGCCCCAAGGTGGTTGGTTGAACAATCAACTTTCTGGGGTCACAAATTTTGCGTACGATCTCAGATTTAGGCGCTTGATATCCCATTGGAAAGCTATATCAGATACTTACATGTTCCAATTGGGACCTAATGTATGTTGTTGGAAACCATTTCCCCCCTATGAATCACCAAAAAAATTCATTTAGGACCTCAAAATGGCCCCAAAAGTTTGGGATCCGAAATACCATAGAAAAATGTCTAGGAAATTGCCACAATGGACAATTGTTTTGAGCCGATGGAATAGGTGGGTGGCCACTGATATCCATTTGGATAAAATTGTCTCTAGATACTCCAACGCAATGCCCAATGAAATGTTTCTTTTGATGCTCCTCAATTGCAAGCAAATGAGTAGTGAAGAATTCGATATGGTTTATGGTGTTTTTTCTATTGAAATATTCAACCTTTTCCAACGTATTTGGTGCTCTAAGCAATCCTTAGACACATCTTGTGATGGATATTGTTAATGCAATAAAAAAATTGTGGTTTTCTTGTAATCAACAGAGTGAACATACTATTTAGAACCTGAAATTATGCATCAACTATGTAAATTCCTTGAAACCTTTTAGAATGTTTCTCAGATAGGGACGGTTTCTATATATAGAGAGAGAACATGCATATGCATAATGATCAACAAAAATGCATGCACGTTTTTCTCAAATATAACACATATACGTTTTTCATGTAACGTTTAGCAACATTTAAGAAGGAGGTTCCACGACTAAGGGATCATTAAATATTTAATACACATTAACAATCACTCCCTAAGTCTTAAACCCCTAACAGACCCCCCCTATTGCCCCTAACTTTTGTTTTAAAACTCTTATGGATGTGTGTGTGCATGAGAGAGAGAGAGAGAGGGAGAGGAGGAGGGGTTGGGGTTAGGTTTAGTTGGATGAGAAGAGGGGGGAGACAGAGAGAGGAGGAGGAGGGGTTAGAGGTAGGGAGAGGAAGAGGAGGGGGGTTGTTAGTGGTAGGGGGAGGCATAGGGGTGTGTGTGTGTGTGTGTGTGTGTGTGAGAGAGAGAGAGAGAGAGAGAGAGAGAGAGAGAGAGAGAGAGAGAGAGAGAGAGAGAGAGAGAGAGAGAGAGAGAGAGAGAGAGAGAGAGAGAGAGAGAGAGAGAGAGAGAGAGAGAGAGAGAGAGAGAGAGAGAGAGAGAGAGAGAGAGAGAGAGAGAGAGAGAGAGAGAGAGAGAGAGAGAGAGAGAGAGAGAGAGAGAGAGAGAGAGAGAGAGAGAGAGAGAGAGAGAGAGAGAGAGAGAGAGAGAGAGAGAGAGAGAGAGAGAGAGAGAGAGAGAGAGAGAGAGAGAGAGAGAGAGAGAGAGAGAGAGAGAGAGAGAGTTGAGGTGGGGTTAACCTATGTGTGTGTGTGTGTGTGTGAGAGAGAGAGAGAGAGAGAGAGAGAGAGTGGAGGTGAGGTTAACCTATGAATGTGTGTGTGTTTGTGTGTATGTGTGAGAGAGAGAGAATAGGGTGGCGGTGTGTTAGGGGGTTGGGGAATATATAGGGGTGTAGGGGTTAGATGTAGTTGGATGAGTTGGGGAGCGAGAGAGAGTGAGATAAGGGATTAATAAGAGTTATTGGGGATAGAGAGGGGGGAGGGGTTTGGGGAGGAACTTAGGGTGATTAGAGAGAAAGGGGGGTTTATTTGTAGAGTGTGGGCATTTGGGCTAGAGAGAAAATGAGAGGTAATGGAGAATGGATGGGGATAGAGAGAGAGGAGGAGTGAGGTGGGTTAGTAAGAGTTGGAGAGAATAAGGGGGGTTAGTATGAGTTAGGGGGGAATATGGGATGTGTGTGTGTGTTTGAGAGAGAGAGAGGGGGGGGGTGTTAACCTATGGATGTGTTTGTGTGTGTGTGTGTGTGTGAGAGAGAGAGAGAGCGAGAGAGAGGTGGTGGTGTGTTAGGGGTTTGGGGAATGTATAGGGGTGTGGGGGTTAGATGTAGTTGGATGAGTTGGGGAGTGACAGAGAGTGAGATATGGGGTTAGTAAGAGTTATAGGGGAGAGAGAGGGGGGAAGGGGAAAGGAAAGGGTGGAGAGATAGAGAGATGAATAGGGAAGGGGTTAGAGGTACAAAGAGGATTATGGGTGCGCGCATATGAGAGAGAGAGAGATTAGGGTATGGTAAGGGGTTAGAGATAGAGATAGAGACGGAGTGTGTTAAAGCCTTTGTTGGGTATGTTGTTGTAATGGGTTTCAAGGCTTGCAAGGAGGGGAAAACCCAGACTAAAGGGCTTCGAAAGGTCCTACACAAGTACAGTCCTATCCCCAGCTTGTTTGGTGTAGTGATCTCCCATGGATATTTCTAGCCTCCGCTGGCTCTTGTGGTTTTGATCCTTAAATGATATGTTTCTCAGATTGGAAAACGAGATGGGTGATGCAAAAAAAAAGAAACTCAAATCTTACTATGAAAGAAAATCTGATCTAAATCTAAGCTACTCAAAGAGGATGTTGAATTGATTTATAGATCAACCTGAGGTGTAAGACAGACAAATACGTTCATCAAATTAACAGAAATGTAAATTAGATTATTAACTTATCACTTAACTCACAATCAATTAAAGAAAATCAACTGACAACAACTGAAGATTGTATCATTCAAAGTTAACCTGCATGCAACATGTTTGTTATGAAGTTTCACTCTTCAATCACTTGCAAAAATAGATAAATACTCTTAAAAGAAGAAACTCATTTAAAACAGTATTGATACAATGATTGTAAGTAAAGAAAAATCAGAACTGTATATATCAATGTATTAGTGACCTGCAAGAGATTACACACTAAGCAAAACAATCTAAAAACGGAGAATCAATAATCATCAAAGAAATTTGATAAAAATATACACAGGAAAATTTAAAAGAACAAGATGTCTGTATTATTAAAAGCTTGTAAGAAATTACAAACTCAGTCTAAATCAGAGCGCTCCAAATCTTCTATGTTGATTTCTCCTTCTAACAGTCTCCCACTGGTATTGTCCCATTAGACCTGAAAGAAAAATCTATTCTGGCACTGTCGAGCGCTCCCAGCTCTGTCTAGGTAGCAGCATTTCAGAACATTAAGAAAATACTTTCGTGTTCTTTAGTGCAACCCCCCTCCCCACCTTTTCTTCTTTAAATACGCGATCAGCCTCCTCTTTCCTTTGCTGGTTATCCACGGAATTGACATCTTCAGGAGTTGAGATATTCCCTGAATCCGGTGTGATTTTTCGCGGGCAAATTGATTCCTTTGGTTCCGCCTTGTTGTTTCATAAGTCATCATTCTGCGTCTTTAGAAAACTTGTGTCAATATGACATCAAACATCAGTAAAATAATACAATCATATCGAGAGACATGTATATGCGCATAGAAGAAATCAAAGTATGAGAAAGATAAAACCATCTCCCTATTATTTACACCAAAATTGAACCATTTTCTTTCTTCTGAGTTGGCAGAATAATAGATCGATTCCTGCGTCTAGTAGCTAGTTGAGAAAAGAGGGAGTCTGGGTAGCATAATCTTAACATTCCACCTATTTCTTCCTTTCTCATAACTATATTTAGTTTGATATGAATTAATATAGAATGGTCAGTTGACAAGATAGTGGTAATGTTTTTACGCTCCCAACAAATTCCTTTATTTTAGGTAAGGAAATGCGGCATCAATCGGAACCATGTATCTTTAATATCTTTAAAATATAAAAAACACATATTCCTTTAATTGCAGAAAGATATTACCATAGGGAATCTTTGATGGTAAATGCGTTGAGGAGTTTTCGTGATGCTCGGCGTTTGTTTATCAACTTATCAATCAGTGTACATGACTCTTCTGAAACAAACTCCTAACCTGGCGCCTTGGAATAACTGTAAACCTGGAAACTCGCCAAACTGATATCTTTTGGTGAATGGGCAGGTCAGCGTTTTAATGATTTTGATCTCGTGGAAACCCTTAAGCCTGACTCTGCTGTCTAGTGACGTGACAGTATTATATACACTTTGTTTTTTTAATTTTTCCCATAAGTTTTCAACAACTCACTCAACGCTTACGATCTACTATTTCTCTGAATAAACTACTGAACCGACCATTTGTACCCATTGGACGATCTAGCTCGGGTGAGCCGTCACATCCAACGTTGCCATCGACGATGTACAAATGGTAGGACAAATAGATGAATCTCTATTTCTCAGGTGAAAGGTATATGGAATTCCTCCACGTCATAAGCTACTAATTCTGATGCCTCTCTATCTACTAGTCGGTGAAACAAACTCGCAATTCATAAATTCACTTTGTGTCGATCTTCATAACATGCTGATAAAGTATTATTTGATTTTATTTGAATATCTGTAAACACAAAACAAGAAGCAAATAAAATCAACAAGATAATAAGTAGTTTGACCAATAATATCTCGCTGTCAATGAGGTATATCCCGCAAAGATATCATTTCTCCAACCAATAGAAAAGTTTCTTAATTACTGAGATGAAAAAAATAAATCAGCAATTTACTCCAAAACTAGTGACACGTAGTTATAATTTAATGCAAACGTCAAAGGTTGCGCTCAATTATATGTTGTAACAGATATTAGTTTTGTTAATTCTGTGTCATACTTTTGCTCTGATTTAATGAATGATAAATATTTTCTCCTCCACATGAACCATTTTATTAAACCACAGATTGATTTATCCACTGTTAACGCGGCATTCCTTTTTACAATTGTGAAATAGACTTTAAAACATTCTTTTGGCAATATAATCACATGGTTTATGCAAAACATGGTAAGCATATTAATAATACATCGACCTTCTAAGATTTCATTTAAATGATAATTTATTGGCATGAAGTAAACGTTTGAAAATTATTTTATTTCACCATATAATGATTCCTTTGACCTTTTGACTTACCACCTGTTTGTAGAAACTATACTCATAAAATTTTGGTAATAAGCTTTCATGTGTATGATGATAAACACGATGAACTATTAAAATATACCTTTTGGTAAAGTTTGGAAAATATAAATATTAAGGCAATTATATGTGACCATAAAACAATAAAGTCACGTCATTCAATTATCAAATAAATCTTTTAAATCAATGCATTTTGCATAATTGTGAAGGAGATGTTATTTAACTCATTATTCTATATCTAAATCAAGATGTATATTTAATTATAATCTTTCAATTAAATTGAATGAAATTTAATATACACATTATTGTTTTAAGAAGAAGATTATATAATCATAAAACTTAGTATTTTTTAATACCGAAGAAACCATAAATACTTCATCTTAATAAACAATAGAAAAACGAGATTCATTGACATGATTTTTAAAAGACACAAAACGTAAATGAAAATATTGAAATTGAGTTCTCATTTACCTTTTATAATCATGCTAAGATACTCAAAAACAAGTTGTCAAAATATGAATTTGATTGAGTCAAGTCAAATCCAAGCATGTGATCGACTTAAATAGGAATCCAAGCAAGATAATATGAGAGGAAAGACAACCTCAAATAATAAATAGTGAAAAAGCGAAAGATCATGGAAAGAGAACCATGGAATCACCTATGAGGCCACCGGTGAAATCACCATATCATCATATTAGAAGAGAAACACTACCAAAGGAGGATAGTAACATGTAAAAGGATCAAGTAAGAAAAAACTACTTAACCCCGCTCATAAACCAAGCATGATAGATCACAAGTGAAAATCCAATTTGAAAATCGAATCCCAAACAAAAGAATGGAGAAGCTGAATGATCATCTAAAACATAAAACAATCCCAACCATCGGATCAAGACGAATCCACATCAGGGATTTAAACTTGCAAGCTCTGCCTTCCCCGCAATCTGCAATTGTAGGATGCGGGAATGAAAACACTCCTACAACCTAACTAACCTTTATGCAATCCACAATCTACAATTGCAGGATGAGGGTTGTGGAAACACACAACACAAATCATAAATTGAACTACTTTCCACAATCCGCAATTGCGGGATGCGGGTTGTGGGATGAAAAACTGCAATTATTAAAAATGTTCCCACACCCGCAATCCATATTGCGGGTTGCAAAACGAAAAACTTACAAACACAAAACCAAGCTCCCGCAATCCGCATTGCGGGTTGCAGGTTGTGGGATCGCAAACAACGATTATTAAAAAAGGCTTCCGCATTCCGCAATCCGCATTTCAGGTTGCGGCTTGTGGGACCAAAAACTTTGCAAAAATAAAAACAAGATCCCACAATCTACATTGCGGGTTGTGGGTTGCGGGAAAGACACATTTTGGGAAAAATAGTATTTTCCACAACTCACTAAAAACACACAAAAATGAATAAATGTTTAAAAAATGCTAACTAAATAAAATTGGGGCTCCCGTGAATAAAACATGGTAGTTGTTGTAGCTACAACATAGTGTTAATGGGTTATAGGTAGAGACTGAGGGAGGTGTTAGGATATTGGGGGTAAATGGAGAAAGGGGGAAAGAGAGTGACACAATGCGTTAGTAAGGGTTAGGGAGAGGATCACATACTGAGAGAGGGGTCATCGAGGTTAGGTGGAGGTGGAGGAATAGGGTACTGATAGTGAGTGAGAGATCCACTGTAAAAATAAATGCATTCTCCTTTTCCAAAGTATGGGAAACAACATGAATATTAGTGTTCATAGGAAATATCTATGGAATATCTACTACATCATTGTGACTTTGAAATAGTGTAACAAAATCATTAACCAAATACATCAAACCTTTTGCACAAGGTTGCAATGTAAGGAAATTTTCAAAAAGGGTTGAAAATCCCATAGTAGTCCATGGATTCCTTTCCATTAACTTGGCCCAGTTACTCATCGAATTAGGAAGGAGAAACTTTAGAGATCCTTGTTTCCTGATGATATTCCCAACTTCAAATCTGAGGGGAATATTCTTGCAAAGAATGTTAAGTTGTCTGGGTCAGATGTAGTTTTTTTGTGTTTGTAATAGGGGAATCGAAAATGGTGCCATTCTCATACTCACGTGACACAGGGCCGGTTATGATGGATACCACTATAACCCCTAGGCATGACCAGTTAGGGGCTCAACCTTCACATGTGTTTCATCGAGAATCAAACTGGTGACCTGCATAACAAACTATATTCCTTAATAGAATGTGCAGTTGTGAATCGACCTACATCCCTGCCCTGTCCGGACCAAATGTAGTTACTAGTATATGAATAGTGTTAGATTTTTAACATTAAGCTAGAATAAAATTAGGATATTTAACTAAGAGAACAACAAGCACGGAAATCAAACACAAGAGACAATGAACATAGTGTCTTTCCTCGGGGAAACCATAAATGGAGAAAACCCGCAACTTCCTCAGAGATAGAATCAACACCAAAGTAAAACCCAAAACAGTAAGTGATCTCCCAACAGCAATAACCTTCTTTCTATCTAGCCCCAATGTCTTCTCCTTCCTCAAGTATGCGCTACACTTGAGTGTGTGTGAGATGTGTCCTAAATAGAGAGTCCAACTCTCTATTTATACTAATCCTGACATGACTAAAACCCTACCAGGGTCGACCTCTCTGGGAGAGTCTAATAACCCTAGTGCCCCAGAACTATGGGGACTTTAACCCTTAGACAATAGGAGGGTTACCCACAATGACTTGACATGACTTGTTTACAATATAGATCCTCTCGATAGGAGCATCGGGGCATGGCATGACACAAGTACATCCCGGAATAAAAGTCAGGTTACAATAGATAAGAAATACAAGTGAATACATTCTGAAGTTATAATTACATCAACACTCCCTCTTAACTAGGAAGGTATTCTCTCGACACAATTTTCATCACTAGTCTTCTTCTCTGGATCATCTCATCATATGTATCTTCAAGTCATCTTCATCTTCGGATCTGGATCATCACTGGATCTGGATCATCACTGGTCATCATCACTAGATCTGGATCATCACTGGATCTGGATCATCATCACTGGATCTGGATCATCACTGGACATCATCACTGGATCTGGATCATCACTGGTCATCATCACTGGATCTGGATCATCACTCGATCTGGATCATCATCAATGGATCATCACAGGTGCTATCTCATGATTCTTCTCGTCACAAGAAGTTCTACAGAGATAGCCCTTTTTTCATGCTGGTTGTAGGCCTAGCCTCCATGTAGGTCTTTCTTCAGCGCTTATATCTAACACCAAGTCAGAATGGCCCATCCAGCACTTACATCTGACCTACTCATCAGAAAGGCACGCCCAGCACTCACATCTGATCATGTAGGAACCAATCCTATAATCACATCAGAAAGGCCTAGCACTCACATTTAGCCATGCAGGAACACATCCTGCAACCATGCTAAAAAGGCTCTACTCTTTCACCCATGCGGGAACACATCCTGCAACCATGATGAAAGATCTCTACACTTACATCCACCCATGCGGGAACACATCCTGCAACCATGATGGAAGGGCTCTGTAGTTATATCCACCCATGCGGGAACACATCCTGCAACCATGATGGAAGGGCTCTGCACTTAAATTCACCCATGCGGGAACACATCTTGCAACCATGATGAAAGGGCTCTGCACTTACATTCACCCATGTGGGAACACATCCTGCAACCATGATGAAAAGGCTCTGCACTTACATTCACCCATGTGGGAACACATCCTGCAACCATGATGAAAAGGCTCTGCACTTACATCCACCCATGTAGGAACACATCTTGCAACCATGATGGAAAGGTTCTCAACCCCAAGTTGAGGGTTCCTGGTACCTCACCAGGTAGCTCCATTCCAAGAATGGCTACAACCCTTATATCTGATCAAGTGGGAACACATCCCTCAATCACATTAGAATGGCCTTGCGCTCACATCTGATCATGTAGGAACACATCCTACAGTCATATCAGAATGGCCCTCAGTCCTAGACCAAGTATTCCTGGTACCTCACCAGGAATCTCCATTCCAAGAATGGCAATAGCCCTTATATATGATCATGTAGGAACCAATCCTATAGTCATATTATAATGGCTCAACACTCATATTTGACATGGAAGGAACCAATCCTCTCACCATGACAGAATGGCTCAGCCCTTACATCTAACCTACTCGTCAGAATGGATTACGGATTCAACACTCATATCTGACATGGAAGGAACCAATCCTCTCACCATGACAGAATGGCTCAGCCCTTACATTTGACCATGGAAGGAACCAATCCTCTCACCATGACAGAATGGCTCAGCCCTTGCATCTGACCATGGAAGGAACCAATCCTCTCACCATGTTAGAATGGTTATGGGTCTCATCATTTTCCCTTGGAGGAAACCTCGATCTGGAGAACACCAAGCTTCTCCCTGAAGTAGTCAAACTTCACCCTATCCAATGTCTTCATCAACACATCAACTATATGTTCCTCCGTTGCAACATACTGAATCTTTGCTACTCCCCTCTACACCATATCCCTGATATAGTGATACTTGATCTCGATATGCTTTGACTTGTCATGGAACACTAGATTCTCTGATAACTTCACGCAAATTTGGTTGTCACAATGTATACAAGTAGCATCCAACTGGAGATCAAATAAATCAAACAGTAGCTTCCACAGCCATACTGCCTCAAAACTAGCTGAACAAGCTGTGACATACTCTGCTTCAGCTGTACTAAGTGCCACATAGGATTGCTTCCTACTAAACCAAGAGATCACACCAGATCCCATACTGAAGTAACACCCTGAATTGCTCTTCCTGTCAATGGCACTTCCTGCCAAATCTAAATCGACATAACCCTCCAGATTAATCTTTTGATTCGACTCATACTTGAGTCCATAATCAACTGTACCCCTCAGGTACCTCAGAATATGCTTTGCAGCAATCAAGTGAACATGTCTCAGATCTGTCAGGAACTGGCTCAAGGTGTTCACAGCAAAACAAATATGTGGTCTCGTGTTCATCAGGTACATCAAGGACCCAATCATCTGACAATACATCGTAGCATAAACCGTCTTTGATGAAGCATCACTCAATAGCTTTAGGTTCAATGCCATAGGTGTGGCCATAGCCTTGCAGTCCATCATCCCAAACCTCTTCAGGATCTCTACTGTATATTTTTCTTGTCCTAAGGAAATTCCATCTATATTCTGCCACACCTCCATGCCTAGAAAATAATTCATCATACCCAAGTCCTTCATTTCGAACTCAGTAGCAAGCTTCCTCTTCGTATTAGCAATCAACCCATCCATACCTGTTACAAACACATCATCTACATACAGTAGGAGCATCACTGGGTTTCCATCTTCAACCTTGTAGTAAAGGTTGGAATCTGCTTTACTCTTAGTAAAGCCTAAATTGGATAAAAAGCTATCAATTCTACTGTACCAAGTCCTAGGTGCCTGTTTCAAACCATACAAGGCTTTCTTCAATCTGAATACATGAGACTCTCTGTCATGTGTCTCAAAACCGAGTGGTTTCTCCACATACACTTCCTCTTCCACTACACCATTCAAGAAAGTAGTCTTGACATCCATTTGGTGTATCTTCCATTTCATCACTGTAGCCAGAGAAAGCACAGATCTGATGGAAGTGTATCTGGTTACAGGTGCAAAGGTTTATTCATAGTCTATTCCTTTTTTCTGGGGGAAACCATGAGTAACAAATCTTTCCTTATATTTCTCTATGCTACCATCTGTAGCATGCTTAATCTTGTAGATCCATTTGGAAGTTACAATTGACTTCCCTTCTGGTCTTGGGACAACATTCCAAACATCATTCTTCATGATCGATTGATACTCTTCGATCATAGCATCCTTACATTCTTTCTGTTCTACCGCTTCTTCATAATTGGAAGGTTTTTTATCAATGAAATCACATAGTAATGCTACATACCCGAAGCAGGATCTGGTCCTCTTTCTTTCTTGGTGATTCTCTTCTAGAGCCCCATATATTTCTGCACCTTGGATAACTTCTCGTACCCAAGCAAGTTTCCTCTTGTGAGGATTCTTTTCCTGAGGTGGATCTACAAGTCTTTGTGGTTCTTCAAATTCTCGATCTTCTTCTTGAGCTTCTTCATTCATGGTTGTATCATGAATCCTAGGTGCTTTTGCTTCTTCAAATTCTTCAGTAGGTTTCTTTCTGGATTTGTTGTAAGCTGTGTCTTCATCAAATGTCACTTCCCTACTGATATCAATCTTCTTAAATCCTGGGAAGTATATTCTGTAAGCCTTTGAGTTTTCAGAATATCCCACATATATACCCTTATTACCTGAAGGATCTAATTTTGTTCTCTTCTCTCTTGGAATGTGTATATACACAAGAAAACCAAATATTCTGAGATGGCTGAATTCTGGTCTCTTTCCGGAGAAGACTTCTTCAGGAGTCTTGTTCTCGAGTACTCTATGTGGAGTACGGTTCTGTACATACATCGATGTTCTGGCAGCTTCCGCCCAGAGATGCATATGAAGATCTTTATCATGAAGCATTGCTCTTGTAGCTTCCATGATAGTTCTATTCTTCCTTTCTGCAATCCCATTCTGTTGTGGTTTGTAAGGAGTGGACAACTCCCTCTTAATCCCTAAGTCTTTACATAGCTCTTTGAATTTATTTGAAGTGAATTCTCCGCCATTGTCTGATCGAAAGGTCTTGATCTTCTTTTCAGTGTGATTCTTGATCAAGGCTTTGAATTCCTTGAACTTGATGAATACTGCATCTTTATTCTTCATGAAGTAAACCCATGTCTTCCTAGAAAAGTCATCAATAAAAGAAACATAATATGCATACCCTCTTAGTGAGCTTGATGACATAGGACCACATACATCGGAGTGGATGATTTCCAAGATTCCTTTTGCTTTGCTTTCGCTGCTTGGAAATGTCTTCTTTGTATTCCTTCCTTTTGCACATCCTTTGTAGACCCCATCATGTTTTGCTGGGATTTCTAGAACACCTTCAATAGCTTTGCTTGCAATAGGTAGTGCTCTGTAATGCACATGTGCAAGTCTTCTATGCCAAAGTTCATTTGGCTGTACTGTGTCATGGACCAATGCTTGTTCTGGATGGAACTTTAATTTGTACAAACCTCCTTCTTGTTCTCCAATCACTACTGCATCATCGATGGTCTTTCCTTTTGGCCACATGATGACTTGACCATCTATGAATACAACCCTCATTCCTTTTGCATCTAATGCAAATATGGAGAGAAGGTTCTTCTTGAGTCCTGGCACAAACAATACTTCTTTCATTGTCATAGTCTTTCCAAAGTCTAGTTTATAGGAGGATTCCCCACTACCTTTTATTGGATACTGGTAGTCATCTCCTAGCTTCACCTTGTGAGGTGATTCATGTTCTGACAGTTTCACAAAGGATTCCTTCAATCCTGTCATATGCTTGGAAGCCCCACTGTCTATAAGCAAATCAGTGCTTCCATGAGTAATGTTTCCCGTAAGAGCAGAAATCAAAACATATTCATCTTCATTGGAAGAATATTCACTTTCATATCTGGTTTTCTTCTTGGAAGGTTCATCATCCTCTACAGCATGAGCATTATGTCTTCTCTTGTTTCCCTTCTTCTTATGAGAGTTAATATTTTTTCTAGGACAGTCTTTTGCAAAGTGTCCTCTTTCATCACATGTATAACATCTCAATCTAGATAGGTCCTTTCTAATGTTATCTTTATGGTGAAAGTTCTTACCTTTGGAGTGATGAGAGTTTCTTCTGCTTTTCTTGGAGTGAAATATGAGGACTTGATCTTCACTTCCCATCTTCTCTTCTCGAGCTGCTATCTGAGATTCTTCTTGAGAGCATTCTTCCCATAGTCTGCAAAACTTGACTTACTTATTTTTGGCACAGATTCCTTGGATGAATGAATCCCATAACCTAGGGAGGCCATTGAGTGTTGTCATCACAATTTCTGCATTCTCCACTTCTTCATCTACAGCTTCTAGTTGTTCTTTGATCTGAGAGACCCTTGTGAAGTAAGACTGGATGGTCTCAACATTCTGGATCTTTACATTCTTCAACTAATTCCTTAGAGTCATCTTCTGATTGATGTTCTTCCCTTCAAACAGTTTGGTTAGGGAATCAAACATAGCTTTAGGTGTCTTGAGAGAGGAAACCTGTGGGATGAGATGATCCTTGATAGAATCAGCAATGATTCTCTTTTCCATAACCAACTTCTTCTTATGTAAGGTCTTTGCCTCATCTCCCTTTGGAACTGGAACCTCCTCACCAATATAGGAGTCCAACTCATTTTCTTCCAGGACCAGGGAGATCCTATACTTCCAAGCTCAGAAGTTATCAGCTCCCTCAATATTTTCATCAAGCTTGGTATGATGATACATCTTAACTGAGAACCTAAAATGGAAATACGGAATATTTAGATCTTACTAGGTCAAGATGTCGGATCTGGATTTGGAGCTCAAATCCTGTAAAGTTGGTTCAGGAGCAAATTAGGGTTTTTCTTTTTCGGAGTTTTGTCCAACCAATTGTTTTGAATTTTATCCCTAACTTTGATTTTAGGGAGGAGATCAATCCAGGCCTGGGCTCACTAAAAAATTCCTCTTCTGTGAAAAGCCCTAATTTTCGGCAGCAGTGTCGGGTCCAAAACTGAAAAACCTTAGAATTGGATTCTGCTTCGACAGAAAGATGCGGCCTAGGGAGGAGAGTTATTCCAACCTTCTTTTGCTGAAAATCTATGGAGAGAGATCCATAAAGTAGGAAGCCCTAGTTCCCGCAGCTGCACAGTGTCTTCTTCTCAGGTTAGCTCTGATATCATGTTAGATTTTTAACATTAAGCTAGCATAACAGTAGGATCTTTAACTGAGAGAACAACAAGCACAAAAATCAAACACAAGAGACAATGAACACATTGTTTTTCCTCAGGGAAACCATAAATGGATAAAACCCCGCAACTTCCTTAGAGATATTATCAGCACCAAAGTAAAACTTAAAATAGTAAGTGATCTCCCGACAACAATAACCTTCTTTCTATATAGCCCTGGTGTCTTCTCCTTCCTCAACTATGTGCTACACTTGAGTGTGTGTGAGGTGTGTGCTAAATAGAGAGTCTAGCTCTCTATTTATACTAATCCTGACATGACTAAAACCCTACTAGGGCCGACCTCTCTCGAAGAGTCTAATAACCCTAGTGCCCCAGAACTGCAGGGACTTTAACCCTTAGACAATAGGAGGGTTACCCACAATGACTTGACATGACTTGTTTACAATATAGATCCTCCTGATAGGAGCATCGGGGCATGACATGACACAAGTACATATCGGAATAAACATCGGGTTACAATAGATAAGAAATACAAGTGAATACATTCCAAAGTTATAATTACATCAACAAATAGTCCAAAAGATGTAAGGTTTGATAAGTTGATAATAAGCTTTTGTTTGTTGAGTGTGATACTACATGCAAGAGCCAATCAAAAAAATATAAGATATAAAGTTTTGTAATTTTAGGATGTTGATTCAACCTTCTTGAGGAAAAAAATCTAAGATATAAAGTTCTGACATTTCAGGAGGTTGATTCAACCTTCCTGAGGATCTAAATTTATTATTTCGTTCCAAGTATATTTAGGAGTGAAATAATATTTGGCGGCACTTCCAGGATCCTCATACCATTTGGTCATCAACGATATGTTCGACTCCTTTGAAAAAATATAAATTCTTCTATGGAAGGAAAAATTTGATACATTTTCCAAACCTATGTTGTTGGAAGAACTTACGTACTTAAACACAGGAGTGTTTTGCAAGCAAGTTGAAAGTCCCTTCCAATTTTTAACAATAAAACAAAGAAACTCAACTTACATATTTTCAGGAAGGCCTTTCAACAAACCAGATGATTGAATACAAAGAAGTTCAACATACATATTTTTATCAATAAAACAAAGAAGTTCAACATACATATTTTCAAGTAGGCCTTTCAGCCAACCAGATGACCCAATACAGGGAGAATACCAATTTTCAGATACGTTAAGCATGCCAAAAAAATGCAACCTGTTATAAAACTCTTGTTTATCAAGGAAAGGATGGACTATGAGTACATTACAAGAAAAAAATGACCGTGGTCTCTTTGCTAACCTCTAACCCCTTACCACCCCCCAATGTCTTTCCCTTAACCCCTCTCTTTCTCTTTGTTGTTGAGAGTACAACTTCGGGAGTTATTATCCATGAATTTATGTTGTATTAAGGTCTGAGACTTGTGTTGTAATCAAGTACGGAATCTATGTTGTAATTAGATTCGTATCTTCTCCATGAACTTATGTCGTATTAAGTTCCAAGACTTGTGTTGTAACAATTGTGAAACTTATATTGCATTAAGTCAACATGACATTGTCATACTTAGGAGATATGCTTGTACTAGGATCTTATGGTTAAGATCATGACATTATGTTAAGTTATGAGACTTGTGTTGTATTAAGTCCAGAACTTATGGCGTATTAAGTTCACATGACTTATGTTTTATTAAGTCCCGAGGATATACTATGTGAAGTATGGCTAGTCATGGTCAACAGGTGCTACAAGTCTCCTTTAGGGATTAGCTACCCCTAGAGTGATTTACTTTAGCCACGGGGACTTCACTTAGTGAACCTCTCACATAGCACGTGTGATCGTGGGATATTAAAGAATACCCTTAATTTCGAGAGATATTGACCCAAAATATTTTTGTTGAAACCCCCTCTCAATACTTAAAACCTCCTCCCCACCCCTTTTTATACCTCAATCCTTATAAACCACCCTACCCACCCCCACCTTAAACCCCTCATCCCCCCAATACCTGCAATATATCGGTTCAATTTTTGATAATTTTAAAACCCACAATATGAACTAACGTGATAGGATATTGGCCAACAAGTGAAGCCCCCGTGACTTTAGCATGTGACTATATAACCCAAGGTAATACATATGATCACATGTTTAGAATAATTCTTATGAGTATGATATGATATAGAATTTATGAAAAAATATATGGACCATGCATAGATAATTAATATAAGCACGGAGATGGAGAGAGAATTCGAATTTCCCATGTTTCCACCAAGTGAACTCAAATTGATAAGAAATCTATTGAGTATTAGTTATGGTAAACAAGTTCAGTTAATTAAGGAATCAACTCCTTAATTTATGCAAGTGGTTTTTGAATATGACACCGATGGAGAAGCACTAGTTATGTTCAGTTGCATTCATTTTTTTTAGTTACATTTAGTTCAGTTAAGTTACATTCAGTTATGTTCACTTACATTTAGTTCTCTTAAGCTGCTTTGATTTCTATTCAATTACATTTAGTTATGTTCGGTTACACTCAGTTGTGTGAAGTTACACTTAGTTCCATTCAGTTGCATGCAGTTCCATCCAGTTCAGTTCAATACAGTGAGTTAACAACTCAATTAGAGTTAGTTAATTAATGGAAGGAGCATATCTTCTCATGTGAGATAATTATGGAGTGCCAACCTAACACCAAGTCAGTGAGGGAACATATCTTCTAGTGGGAGATAATTATGGAGTTCCATCTTGGCACCAGGTCAATGGGGGGCACATGACTGAATATGTATCGGTGTTCTAAGTATTAATAAGTTACTAATGCATGCAACCATTCTATTTTTGTTGTATAACCTAATTTGACTTGTTATTAAAGTGCTATGCACTTGGAAATTTAGATACAATGCTCCATTTGATCTCTACTCTCATGTTCTCTCGGAAAAGGAAATCTACTATTGTGTTGTAATTATTCTCTATTGATTATCAATCATAATCTAATATTGTTTACTGGTTTTTTTATCCTCCAAATCAGTGGATGGTTTTCCCAGAATATATCCTATGTTCTATGGTTTGATTTATGTCTTTGGAATATTGTTGGGATCTATATGCATTGTTATTATGTATTAAAGTTTTAAAGTTCAATTATATTCATATTTTTTCTCAATCACTAACATGGTATCAGAGCAAGGGTGTGCAAGAGATTAGTTTTTTGCAAACACTCTAAGACTCCTTATATCTTAAAATCATTGAGCAAGAGCTAGAATCAATGGCATCAATATCCATCCGACCAAAAGATCAAATTGAAGGAACATCCAAGCTCAATAAATGGAAGGCGAGGGTGATCAATATACTTGAATAGAATGATATTGATTCTTTTTTGACCTCCACGAATGAAGAGCCCACTACAAATGTGGGAAGAACAAATTACAATAATATTCGAGCAAAGGAAAAGAGGATCATATATGACTCAATGAAGGACAACCTCATGTCAGTGATCACACCATTGAAGATAAAAAAGGAGTGTTTCAACACACTCACAAAAATTTATGAGAAGAAGGCCCCTACTCAAAAGAGGGATTTGAAGAACAAGTTTTGCAACATGAATATGGAGAAGGATGAGACCGTATCATCATTCTTCACAAATATTTCACAAGTGAAGGATCAACTAGTAAGCATCGGTGTGAAGATAGACGAGGATGATATTCTAAAAACAGCCATTGACGAAATCCCCTCCTCATGGGATACCTTTCTTGCTGTGGTAAATGGAAGAGAAGAGCATCCCAATTTCAAAATACTTTGGCATGATTTCATCCAAGAATAAGGCGCATCCAGAACAAGATGGTGAGCGCTAATGAGGACAATCTTTCCCTCGCAGAAAGAACCAAGAAAGAAAGAAAACCTTTTGTTCCCAAGAACACTTTCTATTTAAACAAGAAAGAGATCCATAAAGGTATGGAAAAATAAAAACTAATATGTTTTTATTGTAAGAAAGAAGGTCACTTCATATGAGATTACAATGCAAGAAAAAGAAAAGAAGGAAGAGTTCATGCATCCACTGCCATAGAAGGAGGTGAACTTTCTCAGGAGAAATCATCTAAGGAAGAGGATGATCGAAAGGAATAGTTAATTTAGTGAAGAAGAGAATCCACTCTTGGTTTCATGGGATCCTTATTCCCATGCAGAGACACACTTTCTAGTACATGCATTAATTTTTATTTTTGTAGTGTTTAAAGTTGCAGTGAATAAAGAAGGACTCCACCTATCTCCGCAATCGTGCAGAGATCAAGAGGGACCCCACACAAACAATAAATATGGGTACCTTATTTTTTATATTTTGTTATAAATCATATATAAAATAGTTTTTATGTTTCATGAGTGTCATATAGATCTATATTATTGTACTTGGAATTGTGTTTAGCATATACATTGTTTTTCTATCTTTATTGGCATATTATCAATCTCATGACTCCATATTTTGTGAGATGATATGGGACTGATATAATACTTATTTAGGAATGATATATACTCATATAGGACTTATATAAGACTAAAAAAATTCTCCATAATAAATGATATTCAGGTTTTCATGATTGTTTCATAAATTGTGAACATAAGACTACATGGTTGGCCAAAATTATGTCTTTTACAAAATTATTTTTTTGGACTGATGTAAGACTGATATAGGGCTCCATATTAGTATATAATATTATAATGGGTTATGTTAAACTAATTGGTCAATATCAATACATAACTATGCAAATCATTATCAATATATTGAGAGTATCTCATGTGAATAAAATTCATGAGTATGAAATGGTTCTAACCATTAGAATATTTTTTCTTGTAGGGGAAATTAATATTCCCTTACCTAAAAGTAAAGAAGGACATGGATGTGGAGTCATTTAGATGGGTGATCCTAAAAGAGAACAGTTTGGGAAGTTCCTATGTCTCTTGGGAAGTAGACATAATAGATGACTTAATTCTATTCTGATAGATGTGAAGACTCCTGAATATATTCTACCTTATTTATATTTATGTGTCAAAGAAGAGATTCATATATAGATGAGCATAATTCTCTATGATGGAGGAACCAGATTATGATTCTCACATTTACATGTTGAGAGGGAGTTTCTAGTGTTGCTAGATCCTGAAGAACCAATATAACTAGTTGATGCACCTCCTAAAAAAAGAAAATATGCATGATGCTCATATTCAGAAGGAAGCTGAGAATTGTATTCAATAATATTTTTATGATTCTTATGATTAGTGGTGTGGCAGTCACGAGACAAATATTTTCCTAATTTAAGGAAAATGTGTAGTAAAAGAGCCTGAAGAGTTTCAGGATGATGGACTACAAATCCATGGCCACACATATGAAGGTAAATATGAAATTTTATAATTCTTATTTCACATTTGGAGGATCTCAACTTAGTTGAGATGATTTGGTTAGTCACATTTCGCATGATATGTTATGTCCTTTGCAATTTGTACATAGACATGTACAAAGTATGTGTTGTGGTACCTACTTGGTACAAGTGTATGTGGACTCAGATATGTCTTGATCAGTAAAATATAGTTTCAAAGATATATGAAATATGACTAGTATAGTGATCGAGAAATATCACATGTGTTTCTCTAGATAGAGCATGTTAAAAATCAGTAAATCTTTTTGAGGTTTCTAGTTAGTTATATTCAAGACATGGTACATATCCACATATGAGTATCATTTCCATAATTGTGACCAAATCCTCTATACAAGACAAGCTTGGTATAGTATAGAAAAATCCCTCCAGTGGAAGAGGGAGTACTGATGTGTCTTCATAGGAAGCAAGAAATAAAATCCCCATCAAATAGTCATTATACATGAATTAGGAAGCCATAGGATGTGATATCTTATGGAAAGAATCCACATGATCAAATACATGGTCAAAGTCTGAGAGACTATTAATACTTAAGGAGAATTATAGTCTGGAATGTTAAAGGAATGATTAAACCACTCAAAGAGTTAGTTGGGGTGTTTCTATATAAAGAGAACGATCACTGAGAATGTGATCATGACTTGAATTACATCACAAAGAATGGAAAGCTCACAGAGAACTTCTCTAGATAATAGAAGATTCAAGAAGTCAACAAATGTTAAATAGTGAAATTAAAGATAAGTCTTTCTTTCTGCATGTTATTACACATTTTTTGTATAATTTTTTATGTGATGGATTTAAAATCCATGGTTTCTACTTTAGAGAAACTTTATTTTGGATTGGATCCAGATGATGCTACTTTGTGTAAGTAGTTGGTTGGTCTTTGAGTAGACTTGTTGTATTTTATGCTTTCTACTAGGCATGTGTTTGAGTACCTTTGAGGTACATTAGAATAGGCTCTTTATTATTTGATTGTGTTATCAAACTATTATTTTATCTCGATATAAGCGATGTAATTTGAGGCTAGAACTACAAAAGCTAAGTGTATTGTGGATAGTACTACAGAAGCAAGATGTATGTCTGAAAGTACTACAGAAGAAAAATGGGTTTTGCAGATAGTAATACATACTAAGGAGTAGTGTATCTTGGGAAGCTACCTACTAGGGTGAAAGACTTCATAGCCTACAATCATTAGGTGCTAATAGTCAAGAATTATCGAAAACCCTATATGTGTGTTATGAAAAAAAACACATTGAGATGAGGTTTTACTTCACTGAAGTCATGGTCATGTAAAATGAGTTCCAACACATAGGTAATGATGAGAAGATTGAAAATTTGTGACAAGCCTCTATCTGTGACAAAGTTTAGACACTTCTAACATAAGCTTGGTATGGCATAGAATGTCTCCATCGCTAAGAGGGAGTGTTGAGAGTACATCTTCAGGACTTATTCTCCATGACATTGTGTTGTATTAAGGTCTAAGACTTGTGTTGTAATCAAGTCCATAATCTTTGTTGTAATTATAATTATATATTCTCCATGACCTTATGTTGTATTAAGGTCTGAGACTTGTGTTCTATCAAGTCCAAAACTTATATTGTGTTAAGTTCACATGGCATTGTCATATTCGAGAGAGATGCTTGTACTAGGATATTATGGTTAAGATCATGCCCTTATGTTAAGGTCTGATACTTTTGTTTTATTAGGTCTAGTACTTATGGTGTATTAAGTTCACATGACTTATGTTGTATTAAGTCTCAAGGATATACTATGTGATGTATGGTTATTCATGTTCAACATGTGATACAAGTCTCCTTTAGGGATTAGCTACCCCTAGAGTGATTTACTTTAGCATGTGACTATATGAACCAGGGTACTACATATGATCATAGGTTCAGAACAATTCTTATGAGTATTATATGATATAGAATGTATGAAAAAACATATGGACCATCTGAGAGATAATTAATATAAGCATATAGATGTAGATAGAATTTGAATCAGGGATGATTTTAAAAAACCATACTTATTTAAAAGTGTAGAAATGTTGGCGAATATTACCAGTTCTTAAAACACTAACTATAAAATGATTGGCGATATTTTTCAAAAAATATTTTAATTTCCAATGATTTTATATCATTTATATATTAATTAGGTGATTTTTAGGGTGAAAAAATTTTACCCCATCAAAATTGGGCGAAACAGGGCTTCAAAAAATGCAACATGTCGAATCTTTTCTGGGAGAAAAACATGGAAAAATAGCCCACTGGGCTAAAATTCACCCCTAAAATTATCCTTGATTTGAATTTTCCATGTTTCCACCAAGTGAACTTGAATTGATAAGACATCAGTTGAGTATTAGTTATGGTAAACAAGTTTAGTTAATTAAGGAATCAAGTCCTTAATTTATGAAAGTGGTTATTGAAGATGACATTGATGCAGAAGCACTAGTTCTATTTAGTTATGTTCAATTACATTCAGTTCTGCTTAGTTACATTCAATTGTATGCAATTACACTCAGTTGCATGTGGTTCCATCTAGTTCAATTCAGTATAGTTAGTTAACAACTCAGTTAGAATTATTTAATTAATCGAAGGCGCGTATCTTCTTGTGGGAGATAATTTTGGAGTGCCAACCTAGCACCAAGTCAGTGAGGGTGCATATCTTCTAGTGATAGATAATTATGGAGTGCCATCTTGGCACCAGGTCAATGGGGGTTACATGATTGAAGATATATCGGTTTTATAAGTGTTAATAAGTTACCGATGCATGCAACCATTCTATTGTTGTTGTATAACCTAATTTTACTTGTTATTAAAGCATTATGCACTTGTCAAGTTAGATACAGTGTTCCATTTGATCTCTACTCTCTTGTGCTCAGGGAAAAAGAAATATGCTATTGTGTTGTAATCATTCTCTATCGATTATCAATCATACTCTAATATCGTTTGCTAGGATTTTTATCCTCTGAATTAGTAGAGGGGTTTTCCAGGGAATATCCTATTTTCTATGGTTTGATATGATCCATATGCACTATTATTATGGACTAAATTTTTAAAGTTCAATTATCTTAATATTTTTTCCCAATCACTAACATATGTCTCTCTCTAACCCATTACCACCCCCTGCCCCTTTCTATAGCTCTAAGCCTTACCACCCCCTGCCCCTTTCTCTACCTTTAACCCCATATCACCCCCCGACGCTTTCTCTACCTCTAACCTTTTACTAGTCCTTTCCCCTCTACGTTTAACCCCTTATCATCCTGAATTATTTTTGATGTTATAATTGGAAAATAATAAAATTAATGTTATAATAAAAATAAATAAAATTAATGTTATAATTGACAAATAATAAAATTAATGTTATAAAATCGTAAATGTAAAAATCACACACACATTGTATTTTTTTTTTAAATTCAAATAATTTGTTTCGCTAAAATAATGCACACACGTTGTAGTTTTACAAAACATGTGCGCATTCTGTAAAACTACATTGTGTTCATGTTTTTGTTTGGTGGGAAAAATTATTTGAATTTAAAAAAATCATGTGCACATTTCTTGGCACTATGGCCGGACCTCTGCATGTGTTGTTGTGGCATTCATATGCCTATGTGTCTGCTTCATACTTTTCATTAGATTCATCATGTCTCTTCCTTGGAGTCTGATAAACCATGGCTAATTGAGCATTACATCCAATTTTTCAGTATGCTCGTGTTTAGCCGCTAGTTAGAATATGCTACACACCATCATTTTTATGAAGTTTTAGACACATATACGGTTTTTTCTACAAATTCCAAATTTGTAATTTTTAACAATAATATATATATATATATTATTTTTTCTTATTTTTCTTGTTTCATGACTCCTTGACTAAAAAAAACATTGTTAGTGTTTCATCCATAACTCTTCTCTTTCTCAACCATTTTGAAAAAAAAATTGTATGGTACGCTGCAGGACACCGATGTCTTCATGCTATTAAAAACCTGTTTTGAAATAATTGTATTAAGACGTTCAAAGTCTACACCCACACTTGACGTATTGTTTTCAAGGTTTGATCACTTATATAATTTAAAAAAAAAAAAAAATTTGAAAAAATAATGGTGCACTAGTACTAGTTGTTCTCTATATGTCTAGTGGTTTTTGTAAGTTGATTCCATCATTTAGGAACTCAAAGAATGCAACCAAAAAACATATACCTAATAATTTATCCCAAAAATAAAAAGTGCATTAAAAAATATCAAACTTTAGATAGTTAAGAACATTTACAATAGAAAATATTTATATATTCGGAAACGTCACTCAATTTCCTACATTTCATTTGTTTTACTCATCTTAATATGCATTGTGTATGTGTCTCAAAATATCCATGCAAGATGAGAGATTCCAATTTTTTTAGTTTTCTATTGCATCTAACGTGTCAAAAGAGACACTAATTAGCTTACACACATCGATATATATATATATATATAATTAAATTAATTCATTTGTATTTATATGAGCCAATTTTATCACAATTTAACAAGGAGAAGAAAAATGACTTAGATTTAGGGTTTTTTTAATATAGTTGAGAAGTTCCAATTTTCCACCAAAATTTGGCCTAGAGAAGAAAATTGAGTTATATTTAGGGATTTTTTTAATATAGCTTTTTTGATGTGCAAAGCGATAGATCAAAAGTTCAAGTAAAAAAAGTTTGAATATTGGTTGAGATGTCTACTTTCTTGGGTGATAAAATAATTATTCTGTGGTGATATAGTGAGATATGGATGAATGCATCCATCAATTAAAAAAAATAATATGTTGGATTTGATTTTATCGAAGAAAAGAGGGATTGGGTAATGGAAAAGGAATTTTATTTATCACTTCCTTATTCTTCAAGGCCATTATGCAAGGACTGGATGAATTGAGCATTGAGGAACTCAAGTTCAAACTCGACACTTAACAAATAAAATATTCAACATGTATTTTTCTTCCTTTTAATTGGGAATATATTTATTTTATCGAATCCTTTGCTTAGGGATTTTTTTAAATATTTGTCCTTTTCCTAATTCTGGTATTCTTTTTATGTTTCATTTTTTTTAGATTCAAAAGTATTCAATATGTGCATAGTATAAATTGTGTTTACCCTATATTCACATTCACAATTGTTTAGTTTGTTTTTCCTTTTAACCACCTTTGAGACAAATATGGGTCATTCATATGAATATCCATATATCACTCTATCACTAGGGGATTCATGTCTAAAATTCTTTGGTCATCCATAAAGGCATAATCTTTTGGATCAATAGAATCCATGACTTATGCTTAGTAAATAGATTTGACTGCCTCATCTGCATTGAACCCTTTTGTATTTCATGGAAGTGAATGAAGTTGAATAAGTCAAGGAATTTTACCATAATACTATATGGGTGGCCCCAAAGGATTCCCCCAACCCCACCTAATAGTTAACACCTTGTTAACATAATATTTATTCTAAATGCTCCTCACCCTCGAGTGTTGGAATTTGTAAACTTGCAAATTTTGTATATTACACTAGAATTGTTTTATGTATAAATCAAAGGATAGAGGACACCAAAATATTTTCCACCCATATTAGGATGACATATTCCAATATTCCTTTGATACCTTTTTTTCATGTGAGGAGGAAAAAACCTCATAAACGATCAATTTTTAAATAGCATTTTCATACTCCTAGGTATCAAAATTCAATATTGTTTGTTCCATTGTGATCATAGACTCCAACAACTTAAATTTATCTTATTCTATAGTCCCAATATTTTATTTTGTCGAATCGCTAAATTATGCATCAACAGGCCTTGCAAACCAAAGTGAGGTCCTCATACGAAGTGTTGTCTCAAGGGTATTAGAAACTCTATGATATTAGATATTTCAAGTTATACAATTCTTCAATATGAACCAATAATCACACATGAATTCATTGCAAAAAATCTAGAAATATGGGTTCAATATCCACTTAGACACTAACTAATCCATATTTTAATGTGATTAATAATTTGACTAGGATGCTTCAAAGTTCACATGAGTGATCAATTTTTATGAGAAAAAAATTCAATAATGATAATAAAATGTGTACCAAAGTTTTAATTGTTGTTACAACGATATTTTCAGTTCTACCTCCCCCCCTTCCTTGTCGTTGCTACTATTCCAACAACTTTAGTACATGGGGCTATGAATAAGGTAATATCAAGAATTCATCTATAATCCTTCAATGCCAAGTCCTACCATGCAGTCTAGAACTTTTTTACTGTTACAAGTATCTATCACTATATCTAATACTAGAATAGAACCAATAATGCAATTGTGATGGTGCTCATAGGAGAGAAAATTAAACTTATGAAAATATATTCTTTCATACTAAATCATTATGGTACTTGATTGTATCTCTTTGAACAACCAAAACTCGTCGACTTCCATGGTGTACAATTAACCTTTTCCACAAATACAACATAGAAAATGTATAGATTGCCATGAAAATATAACACCAAATTTCACTTATCACACATAGTATTTATCTCTATGATGATTTATTTTAACTTCAACTCCTCTTTGGATAACACAACATTTATGCCCTTTTATTTCATATAGAAACACAAAATATAAGACTTATATCATCTCTCAATAGTAATCGTAATGGGTACATCTCTAACAAGTCAAGTTTCCCAAACCTAAATCACTCGACGATAGAAGCTATAATGGTTATCTATTTAAAAGGACATAGAGAAACCCTATAAATACTCAAGAAAGAGGATCCTTATATCCTCACAATGTACAAACAAATAGACTCTCAATGATGAAGAAGTATAATATAGGATTAAGGGCCTCCCTTTTATGTTCGCATACTACTCATCTTTAGAGAAAACAAGAAATAAATAGATACCATATATCAAGTTGACACATGCTCTTGATATTTAGAAAAAATATTCATAATATTAGTCACACCGAAAGAAGCACATGCAGGGGTGTTTCAACACCATGTGGTGGTTTCTCATAGATCACCTTGAAGTATCATAATTGCAATGCATATCAAAGAAGTTTTCATGGAATGAAATTATTCATCCATATGTGTCACTTTATATGCTTCCTAGGACAGTTGTAACTAAGACACTGAAGAAATAAATAGGGATAACAATCCTTTCGCGGGGTCAATAATACCCATATAAATAGAAACCTAATATCCTCGAAGCATCAGGAAAACAATGCAAAGAACGCGAGGACATTGGAATATATTATCAAAGAGAACCACATAAATTATTAAGGGGGCGATGATAGTAGTTAGGATAGAATTGGAAATAGCAATTAGATGGGTTATATGGAAATAGAGGAATAAAAATTAATCAAATACCCCTAACTAGTAGGCTCGAGGTACGTTAAGTGACTCACCCACCGTGGGTGAGGAATGAGTTAATCGACCATCAAAAGAGAATCCATGTTTTGAGATTTTTAAAAAGGGTGATAGTATGACATGGTTCGTAAAGTAGACATGATAACACTATGATGAGTGGATCCCACTATGACCTCATCACAACTATAATCCCACTACATATCAATTTTGTTCTTTTCTATGCCTCCATAGTTCTCCATTGGTGAATGTAGGAGATTATAAACACTATAGGCCCAGTCCATATTTAATTGACCCATCGTGCTTCTCAGTCAACAAGTTAGTGGAGTCCCTTTAAGGGTAGTAATATTTGAGTTGTGTTAGTGTAAATTTTAATATATGACTTATCTCAGTAATTAATTTTCCTTAAATGATTACTTATAGTGAAAATATTATTCTAAAACAACTTTGCTATTGAAATCTTAATTCATAAAATCAACTAATTAGTAAAACATGTCAACTGTCAATTATTTAAGGCAACGACAACAACACTAAAAATATGCATCGAAGCAATGTTGAAAATAAAAAATCAAATTGTAGACACATAACCCAATATTATAATAAACCCCAATTGCATAACAAAACTTGAGCCAAATCTAAATTATCATAATTCTACAATAAAATTACAAATGATGAGATATGGGTGTTAATATTTCTTCTCTCCCCAATTCTTAAAGGGTTCTATGCCAATGGAATAACATCTTCCTTATAGGAAGGAGGTTGCTGGTTTGATTCCTCCATGCCCAGCCATAAATTAATAAATTACATTGCAATGTATTTTCTAAATATACTACCAATTGGCAAAAATTAGTGAATAAAAAACATTAAATATGCCATACTAGTTGACGAAAAATAATTATTAAAATGACTAAATTTACTACCAATTGCCGAAAATTAGTGAATAAAGTGACTAAATATACTATTAGTTGATGACAATCAATGACTACAATGATTAAATAAACTATCAATTAACGATAATCAATCACTATAATGACTGAATAAACTACCAGTTAATGGAAATAAATAATTAATTAAATGAATAAATATGCTACAAGTCGACCATTTAGAAGAACTAATAAATGGAAAAAAAATAGTCATAAATTTATTCATGTTATAAATGACTAGCAATAAAACACTATTCATTTCCTAGCAAAAATAATCATTTATATGGAAATTTTAGTTTTTTTTTAGGCATATACTTGTAGAATTGTACTAATGGTTTGGAAATATATTTGCAGTAAAAAAACACTAGAGGACTTAATGGATAATCCATAGAAGAAAATCATATTGGAGGGCTATACAAAGGAATTATCTTAGCAAGAGAAGTAAATGTAACAGAAACTCATTCAGTGCCATCAACCAGAGGAAACATATTGGAGATAGAAGTCTCACGTTTAGTGGCTCAAAGATGGGAAAAACTCAATTTTTTTTACACCAACCTACCATTCAATGTAGAGAGAAAAATAGAATTCATGTCCTCCATGATATATAAGGGGACAAGCTAGAAACTCATGATGACATAGAAAATGAGCTCATTTCATATACCCGTCTTGGAGAAACTGATTCTTGATAGGTATAAGGAAATCAATCTAATAGTTCTGTAATGTCTCCATTCAAATAATTGCATAGCGGGAAAATTCCATCAATCCTACTAGTTCCCTAGGTTGGGTGGAAACATTGGGGAGTTAATAAGGGAGCTAATAAATGGTGTTTATACATTAGAATGAATAAATATTTATTTAATGGAGTTAATTAAATGAATTCAAGTGAAAAATGAAATGGCTATGGAAAATGGAGACACATGGAGACTATGGGGCCCACTCAAGCTAGAATTCTTATGTTAAATGGCATCCTCCTCTTGTAATTTTGAATCTATGGGAAGCCTAATGTTTTGGGATGGATTATGAGGTTAATATAATTTTCCATATACTTCACAGGTATAATTTGGGATGAATTGTAACTTACATGGGAGAGGAAGAGCCAAATGGGAGTTTCATGGACATTTGGCTAGACTCCCCTTACATTTATGACATCTATGACACCAATGATGGATATTCTATGAAATTTATGACACACATCAGATATGAAGGATGACATACTGAAATTTCAGAACTGAATAGATAATCTTAGGGGTCTAATTTTGGAGTTGGAGAAGGCCAAGAGGCTCCTACTCCAATTTGGGAGAAGAGGGAAGGTGAAGAGAGAGGCCACATGGCATAGCATGAGCAACCACACCAATTCGACTTGGCTTTGGTTTATGGATGGATTTGGAACCTTAGAAGACAAATAATGTTTATAAAATATAGCTATCATCCATGAGAATAACCTTTTTGGTCATTTGTGAAATTTTCTATTGAGAAGAGAGAGAGCTAGTGGAAGACTAGTTCATGACTTAGCCAATTTCGAGGGTGAAAGATTCTCATCCTAATTGGTGTTTGGAGAGGACACCCAGGTCTTTCAAGGAGCTTCAATGGAGTCATAATTTATAGTTTCAATCTACAACAGGTCTTGGACACATCAATTTCAGCTTTTTCTTCCTTCCATCTCAAGTTTTCTCACCATATTTCAGCTCCATGGAGTGAGGCACACTTGGTGAGATATTAACCTCTTTGAGGGAGATTCTATTGCTTCAATATTTTGTATTCTGATGTATATTCTCTTTTATTTAAGTTCATAAATCTCTCAATTCGAAATTCCAATAAATATTATGTATTATTGCTCAATAAAGAAGAAACGGTGCCATTTCCCCACTACCTTGTTGTAAACTCTTGTAATCTTAAAGGATTCGAATGGATGTATGAAATATTGATGATTTATGAATGAATGTACTGTAATTAAAGTATATTATGGGTTTCATGTTCGGTAACTGATAATTTGTGGCCATTGGGTCGAATTTGATAGCATTTGGTGAAAACTACACCTCATTTCCCCAAGGGTCCAAAACTACTTTTTTACATCTTATTGAAAGAAGTGATAACATAAATGATAATTCGATTGGTTATGAATATGAGTCTCTGATAATGTATTCTACACATTCCATACTTCAATTTAAGAATTTTAGTGGGTTTCTGCACATTTGGGAAGCCATTTCTATCACTTACCCCGAGGGGATTTGAACCCAAAATTGCTAGTAAAATCATCTATCTTGTTCAGAATTTTGTACAGAATTGCAGAACTGATTAGAGGGACATAATACATCCCTAAAACTAATAATAAATTTATTATATCAGTCATACACCTTCTCTAAATATTTGGGAGCAATTGGGTTGATTTGGAGACCAAGACACTAAAACTAGTCAAGAGACAAAATTGAAAAAAATTGAAAAATTGGGCATTTTGGTAAAAAATAAAAAAAGGGACATTACAAGTGGTATGAGAGCATGATCTTGGGATCTTATGGTAGTATCAAGGAGTCAAATAAATAAACCACCACGCTTATATCCTGAAGTTGAAGGTGTTTTTGTTGAAGAAGAAGTAGTAGAAGAAGAGGAACATTTTGTTGAAACTATGACTAGTGAGGGGAAGGGACCCACTAATCATGAAAATATTGAATATATTAAACTCACACAACCTCTCTTTGATGATATAAGAAATAACATGAACCAACAGCTTATGAAAGGATTCGAATTGCTGGTTAGCCAATTTGGAAGCAAATTAGGAGTAATAGGAGACAACAGTGGTTTACACTCAGAAGAAAAAAAGACAATGGGTGAGCATATCTTCTCAAGAATCAGAAGAAAAGAAGACAATGGGTGAGCATATCTTCTCAAGAGAAGGAACTTATAATAGACCCCATGAATTTTAGAGAACACCAAGGCCTACTGCACTTAAATTTATTATTCCCAAATAAGAGACTAACATTCAATTTGAAATTGATACAATGACACAAGAATGGGCTAAATTGGATGAAGAGTGTAGGAGAAGTATAACATTTGAACAGTACTTCACCATGGAAAACAAACTTAAAAAGGAGGAAAATAAGTCTCTACATCAAAACAAATAATTGAATTGTGCCATAGGTAAAGTTCCACTTCCTACTTTTGATGGTTCACCTCAAAGTTCTTCTAACACTTGGGTGCAAAAATTGGATGTGTATTTTTAGCTGAATCCAATGGTGGAAGAAGATGTTTTAAAAATGGCTATTTTTCACTTGGATGGAGATGACAATGAATGGTCATTCCATGGCCTAGAAAACTTGGGTCATGATCAGGTTAAAACATATGGGGAATTTATTGACACGGTATTAGAAAGGTTTGAGCAAAAATATCCAAAATTGTCTTTCAAAGAACTAGCACAATTGAAGCAGGTAGGGACTCCTATTGAGTATATGTTGGAATTTCAAACATTATCAGTTAAGGTGGCTAATGTATCTATGGGAATGTTAATGTTGTTTTTCACTAAAGTTTTGTCAGAGCCCTTAAAAGGTTTGGTCAAATCCCACAGGCCTACTAACTTAAACGATGCAATGAGCTTGACTAGAGATCTTCAAAATGTGCTTCCTAGAAAAATATTTCCTCCCAAGCCTAACTTCAAATTTGAAAGAAAACCTTGGAAAAAGGATGCACCTGATAGGAAGTTTTGGCAAAAGGATACATTTGAAAAGAATAATAAAGAATGACAAAACAAGGAGGAACTTCAAAGGAAAAGATTGTGCTTCACATGCTTCCAACCATGGACGTCGAGGCACAAATGTGCTAAAGGAAAGGCTCAATACATAGAAGTATTTTCTGATGTTGGTTCCCTGGGCAAACCTGGGTTTACTGTAATGTACCAACAACACCCCTAACTCACTATCCCTTTCAGCGACAGACCGCAGAGCGGCCTGAAGTCTCACCCGAAGTGATCTTATGGGTTGGCCTAAAGACTCAAGTGTCTTCGACCGGGTTCTGTAGCATCCTGGGGACTCACTGTTTCTCTTAGCCAGCGAGGTCTCTCTCCATGACGTGCAATCTCTCTCCCTCATGGGTTCTGATAGGGGAAGGACTCCTATCGCATCACATCCATGCACAACTCTCCCTTCCTCTTACCCCGCGCTCTGCGGTATCTCACACCGCAGCTCCTCTGACGGTGCAATATCGCCTACTGTCAATGCGATATCTTCTATAGTACGACCCACTATGACCCTCATGGTCCAAAGGCTATCTCTCTGGGTGGAATGACTTGGATAACTTTCATCAAGACATTAAACCTTCTGACGTGAACTTCCACAGTCCTTTACGCTCTAGCTCATCTATACTTACTGTTCGAATAAGTATACTGGACATGCATTAACAAACTAACATATTACAATGTGAAAATTGTACTGGTAAACTCATATGCAGATGCGTGATATATGTAAATTCACCTTTAACCTTCAATAATGCTGTAACTGAATGAGGACATACAGACATTTGCTAACTGACTCTACAACATGCATGTAACAGATAACAGATATCAACTAAATAAAACACAATCACATGAAATAATCACATAACACACTGGTTTTACGTGGTTCGCTTCCAGGGTAGAAGCTACATCCCCATAACTGTGTTTATTATATATTGAGAGAGAGTACACAGTTCTGTTGCAACCTACGTGCAACTAGAGATCTTCTGGGTAACTCCGCACTCTCTGCCAGGATCCCTTCTCTCCTAGATCTCTTCTCCTTCTCTATATTTCCTTCTTACAATATTCTCTCTCTCTCTCTCTGTCAATCCCTGCGGATTGTTACATACATGCCTCTATGAGCCAGCCGCTGGTTACAGTCTGATACTACAGACTGAACACAGAACCAGAGCTCGACTCTATTACAATACAATACAACTATGAGCTAACAGACTAACTCGCTACAGGTTATCCAACTGGTTAACCTTTCTCAATACAATTTTCATCTGACTATCTAACCTTTTACAATACAAAATATATCCCTTTATAGGCAGCCCGAAGGTCTCGCCATTACAACACTGTGGGCCTGTCCCAACAATAACCCAAAAACCTAACTAGTGACAGTTGGTCTATCTGTACTCGAACTGCAGCTTTCTGTCACACCACTGCTCTCTGCAGTCTTCCATGCTTCCCGGCACTGACCATGGGTACTGGGCGCCGCTTCCCGTTCTTTCCTTCGTCTTCAATACCTCGGCCTCGTTGCTCCTTTTTCATTTATGAGGGTAGCTAAGCCCTCTTGTCCTCCCCGCTGCCTTGAATGCAGTGGGTGAGCTTTCTCTTCTCGGTCGCTCAGGTACTTTTGTCTCTTTTGACTTCTCTGCCCCGATAGTCATAGTTTCTGGCTCTGATCTATAGCTAGAAACATGCTACGGTGTCGTAGCTTTACCTTATCTCTTATATCTCCGCCAAAATTGTCTATCTGCCAAAATGGCAGCTTCTCTTGTAGCTGCAGGACCCTACTCCAACAGTCCCCTAACACTTACTTGTGGCTCATCCTCGAGCCACTAACAGCGGGCTTCTCCTGCTACAGCTTCACCTTGGCTTCCTGCGAAGTCTGTTTCAATTTGTCCCAAAGACCTGCGACTTCATTCTGCATAGCTTCGACACGCTCTTGTGCCACTTCAAGTTTAGGTTGACTAATGTTGGAGTCTTCTGTTGCATCAATTTCACCTCTTCTTGTCGTGAACTCTTTAACCTTCTGCTCAACCACCTCGACTAGCTCTGTGATTTGTTCCTGATATGGTTGAAGCAGATTATTGATTTGTATCTCCTTTGCTCTCAACCGCTGCGCTTCCTGTTGCAAGCGGTTCATCTCTATCGTCTTTCTCATCTTCACAAGAGCTCCTAGACTCTTGATTTCCTCCTTCATTGCTGCTATGGTATTCTCTATCTGTTGAATGCTTTGCTGGAGTTCTACTCTCTCGGGATGCTCATCTAACTTCGACCAGGTGTTCGTCGCATCAGCTAGCACTGACTGTGCATCGTCTATGCGAGATTTCATCTGTGCGAAAGTGAGTCTAAAGGCCTCTACTCTCACTTCCTTGTCTGCCTTGGGGGTGCCCGGTGCTCAAGCCGCAAGCCCAACAATCTGTGCTTTGTGGTCTTCTTCCATCTTGGTTACTGTTTCTTCCAGAGCCTTTGCTCTGTCCGCAACTCTTCTTACCTTCTGCATGATAGGCAAGAAAAACTCAATGTTACATTAGGGTAACTCCAATGCCATGCTCTGTAGGACCTGATTGAGATCCTGTTCTCTTTCTTCATAGGTTCTTAACTCCTCCGCCTTTTCCTGAACACTTGTGGTGAGTGTTGCATTCTTTTGTTTCAGCTGTGTGTTTTGCTTATAAGTCGCGAGCTCTCTGTCTCTGAGCTCTGCGCTTAGCTGCTGCTGGATCATTTGTAACTGATCAACGTGAAACTATGTGAGGATAACCTCGACAGGCTGCCTAATCTGTAGTGAGAAAGTGAATAATAGAAGCATAGTACTCATCTGCGATCTGAATAGAAAACAACTGTGCATCAGGCAAGTTGTCCTCTAGGTTACTTGGCTCTTCTCTTGAGTCTATCCTTGACAGATGATCTGGTCTGGCATTTAATTTCCCTGGTTTGACAATAATCTCAAAATCATACTCCTAGAATAGGAGTAACCATCTGCAGATTCGTCCCCCTAACACTGGCTTATTGACCAAGTACTTCAAAGCGAAGTGGTCAGTAAACATCTTGAATGAGGCACCTAGTAGGTAGTGCTTGAATTTCTGTAGAGCATGCACCATGGCTAAGCCTTCTCTTTCCGTAGTGGTGTAGTTCTTTTCTGCGGTGGATAGTTTTCTGCTTGAGTATGCGATAGGGTGATCGATACCTCCTTCTCCCGGCTGGGTTAAGACGATCCCCAGTGCGATGCCAGATGCATCCACATGTACATGAAATGGATTGGTCCAATATGGGAATACTAAGATGGGTGCTGTAACCATCTTCTCTTTAAGGGTGTCTAGACTTTTCTAGCATTCCTCGTTCCATAGGAATTTTACATCTTTCTTTAACAGCTTTTCCATAGGTGCTGTGATCTTTGCATAACCTTTGATAAATTTTCTATAGTACCCGGTATGACCAAGTACTGTCCTCAATTGCTTGACTGAGTTGGGTGCCGGAAGGTTTATGATGATGGAAATCTTTGCAGGATCTACCATCAAGCCTTGTCTGCAAACAATATGACCCAACAAAATACCAAATGGTGCACAGAATATACATTTTTTCAAGTTTAGAGAAATCTGGTATTGCCTACATTTCTCTAACATTAGTCTTAAATCTCCTATGTGTTTGTCGATTAATCCAAATACAGTCCAATCATCAAAATAAACCTCTAAGAATTTATGGATGTATTCTTTAAATACAGCAACTACTACTCTAGAAAAGATAGCTGGTGCATTCTTAAGACCAAAGGGCATTACCGTATACTAGAATGATCCCCATTCTATCGCAAAAGTGGTCTTAGATCAATATTCTGGATGGATTCTGATCTGGTGATAGCTTGAAAATCCATCAGTGAAGGAGTAGACCTCCTATCCTCCCACATTGTCTAACACTTCGTCAGTGAAAGGTGTCGGAAAGGGATCATGAAGTGATGCATCGTTGAGTTTACGCAAGTCGACACAGATTCTGATTTCTCCTTTGGTTTTCTTTTCTTTCATGACCATGGGACTAAACCATTCGCTTTCTTCCACGGGCTCAATGATGCCTACTGCTGGCATCTTATCGATCTCGTCCTTAACGTTTTATTTATACTGTGGATTTAATCTATATGGGCGCTGCTTAACCGGTCTAGCGTCCTCTTTCAATGGTATCCTCATTACTCCAAAGTCTCCAACTATTCCCTTCATCTTTGTGAATTTAGTGGGGAATAGGTCCTGATAGTTATGTAACAGATCTACAATGTGTCCTACTGTTTCATCGTCCCAATATTCTCCAATGGATGCAAACTTTGGTGCTGTGTCTGTGCCAATGTTGATCTTCTTAATCTTGATAGGCTCCATGGTAGCTGGAGTCTCTAGCTTCGGTCCATCAACATCGCGAGTGCCTTCTGACTCTGGGATGTTGATGTTGCGAGGATCCTCATCCTCCTCCTCTGGTTCTGATGCAAAGTTATAGCACTCGAGCACATATTCTAACTGGATGGCCCACTCGGGTTGAGCTGATACTGATAGGGTACAATCCTCAAATATCTTAATCTTTATAACGTCTAAATCCTGATCAACACTTGGATACTCAGATTCAAAAGTGAATGTGAGTAGAAAGCTGTCTATCATAAGTGGCCATGTGGTCGTTCCCTTGCGCAATTCAGTCTCTGTGTACCAGTTCTTTGGAATTTGATCTAAAGTGTGAATGAATCGGTGAACCCATTCATCCTCGGGAATGTCCGACCAATTCTGTTCACAAGTCTGAATATGTGACCTGGGGTCACTTTCTCCTGTGTATTTCTGTTGGACATACTCGCTGTCAGTAGAGAATATGATCGCCATCAATCTCTTAAGATCATCCCATGATGCGATATTCTCTTTATGTGCATACCACCATCTTGCAGGTGTGGCTCGTACTGCAAGGTCCATCGCTGCAATCCTCTGCTCGTGAGGAACTTGTTGTTCAAAATGTGGAAGAAAGTCCTGGATATCTGTTAGACCATGAAATGAGGGGGTCTCGTCATTCTTTGTGCCAATCCATCTCAGTGACTTAGTCATAAATGCACATCTGCGTGCTGAGACTTCATAAAGTCTGTTCTGCCAGTTTTCTAGACCAACATCCGAATCCGATGCGCATGAGTTGTCGCATCACCAACTAATGTTTCCTTCTGCGGTTGGATTGATGTAGTCACTCTAGTTCGCAGTCATCTGATAGAGACTCTCCATGTTATGTGCCTCTTCCTTTGCTCGAATAGGTTCAATGTATCTAGGACCCTGAAGAGGATCCAACGGTGCGATGACCCGGATTTGCGCATCCTCAAAGGTCATTTGTCTTCTCTTTAAATCGATAACAGCCATGTTATCGATCACCCAATCAATACCTAGTAGTGCTAGATATGGTCTACTATCGCCAATGATTTCTATAACTTCAAATTCTACACGGCTACGAACTCTGTCAATGTCAACTGGTACTTGTGGTAATCGACCCAGTGGCGATACCCTCTGTTGATTAGCTAATCTCAAATGGATAGGAGATTTGACTAACTTAGGGCTACCCATCTATTCCCATGTCTGCTTATTCAGAACATTTACCTCTGATCCTAAGTCTAGGATTACCTCATCCATTTCAAATTCTCTGACTTGTACTGTGAGTCACATCTCTCTTCCTGTTCTTGTATGGCCCATAATATTATGAACATCACGCTGCGTACTGCTCATGGAAGAAGATGGTTGACACTGATCTATGATGCACTGAAGCTCTCTGATAGCTTGCTCATTTCTCGCGAGTTTTAGACAACTCCACAGGAAGGATTGTACGCTTCCTATTGACTCATCCTCATCGCATCTTCCTGATGTGGTAGCCTGCGGTGTCTGTACAGGGCTAACCCCACAAGGTGTTTGCTGCGGTACACCCCTAGACGGCTGTACCTATGATCCTGGTTGCATAGGTTCATCAATGAAAGTTTTAGCTTCTTGAAATGTTTATTTATTCTTCTGCAGGTCGAGTGGTGTTGATTTATTAGTATCTTTGTGCACCCACTCCGGTCCTGTGTGCTTTGCACTATCTTGCGATGTCCCACTAGTGGAAGCACCGCTGCGAGTCACAACGTTGACTCTTGATTCTGGCTCTTTTTGCTCAGCAGCAATAAGATGGATGTTCTGATGTACTGGTGGCTTAGGTTCTCTGATATTAGCTATCAAGGTAGTGAATTCTTCTATTGCATGATCGTAATATTTGCAATAATTACATGTCATAGTGGGGCTCTGACAGTCCCTAGCATAATGTCCTACAACTCCACAATTGTAGCAAGTCACTGGTCCATGACCACGGCCAAAGCCTTCACCACGGTCAAAGCCTCCTCCACGGCCTCATCCTTTGGATCCTCCTCCTCTTCCAACATGAGTCAGATCATGTGGTGGTCCTGTTGCTAGACCCTGTCTCTCTGATTGGACTCTGTACAAGTCGTGTTTTCTGTCTAACATGAGATCATAAGCTCTATAGGTATGATCATCATGTCCTACTGACTTACAGAAGGTACAGTATAAGTTCTTAGGTGTTTGTACATACTTCTGAAGTAAAGGGCATTGCTGAGGTGGATGTCCTCTTGTTTTGCCTAGTTCACACCATGGCCCTTGAGTCTGTGCTAAGGGATTAGGAGCCCCACTTGCTAAGTATTCCACAAATACTGGACAGTTATCTTTAGTATGGCCTTGTGCTTTACACTTGATACACCAGATGTCTTGTGCAATCTCTTTTCCTTTTCTAATCTCATGCATCTGTAACGTGAGATTTGCTAACTGGTTTTGCAGGTTTTTCATACCTGTGCTGGTTTCAGGTAGAGGTGAAGCCTCTAGTTTCATCGCCATTTCCAACGCGTCATCCTGCGTCTGGAGTTTCTGCTGCATTAATGGCAGTCTGATGTGAGGGAGCAGCGCTGCAATAAACCATTCCTTATGCTGCTCCGGCGCAAACTCAAAGCTGACTTGGTCTATGAGGGCTTTGAATTTCTGATCGAAGTCCCATACTGACTCTGTAGGTAACTGTTCAATGTCTTTGAGCTCTGTGATACACTGTGACTCAGACTTAGGTTTCTTAAACTCTTTGATCATGGCGGTCCTGACCTGTACAAGTGTTCTGGGTATCGCTGAGGTATACTTCATACACCATGTTAAGGCTTGTTCTTTCATTGTGGTGACCAACTGTACAAGTTTAATATTATCATCGTGGATTCCTTTAATGGTCCACACGGCTTCACATAGAAACCAGTGCTACTCTGGGTCTTCTGCCCCTGTACCCTTAAAGGTAGCTAACTTCATATCATCCCCCATTCTATTTTTGTGTGGTGGATGCTGATTTGCTGTGTTACTACCACTCGGCGGTGTAGGTGATGTAGCGATAGTATGTACTTTCTGCGAGCTGCTAGATGGAGTTTCTATGGGATTGTTCTAGATCCCGGTCTGTTTCTGTGGGGTATAAAGGTGGTAAGGGATACCCCCTTCTGTTCTTTCTGTGTTACTATAACTCGGCTATCTAGTATTATCTGAACTATCTTCAAATATGGGAGATCTGAAATCTACTTTATATTTCTTTCCACTACGTGTTCGTCCAAGGTCATCAAAATCACTCTCAAACTCTTGTGACATCACACTTTCTTAACTTATTGGTCTGAAACTATATCCATTACTCCTTTTTCATATAATAACATCTTAATGGACAAGTTTAAAGAGTTTAGGTACTTACCGCGATATCCTTTGAAGAAGTACTGCTCAGCTTCGCTGAAGCTTTTTCTCTGTTCAACTGCAAACTCTGTGACGAAACCTTCTAGCACACTCGCAAGCCAAAAGTCTACTATCCTCGTAATGGGATTATCAAGGCTCTTCATGGTCTGAATCAGCTCCGGTGTCTAGACAATGTTTCTTTTCTTTCTGAATATGGTCTGATCAGTCAACTTTGATAACCAGTCGTACAGCTCATTTCTATAGGTCACAAAAAATATCATATGTATATCAGTGAGGATATGTTTCTACAACCAGTCCTATGTACTCAGTCTAGGATTCTTGTTCTCCTGCTCGGCAAATTATTTCTCTTTAGACCCAACCCACTGGTTGAGTTCGTCTTTAGTAGGATGCCAACAGAACATCAGTGCTCAGTTTGTTCAAAACCGACAATGGAACCATTTTTTGGTTCTTTGGGTAGACCCGGGTTTACTGTAATGTACCAACAACACCCCTAACTCACTGGCCCTTTCGGTGACAGACCGCAGAGCGGCCTGAATTCTTACCCGAAGTGATCTTATGGGTTGGCCTCAAGACTCAAGTGTCTTCGACCGGGTTCTGTAGCATCATGGGGACTCACTGTTTCTCTTAGCCAGCGAGGTCTCTCTCCATGACGCGCAATCTCTCTCCCTTGCGGGTTCTGACAGGGGAAGGACTCCTATCGCATCGCATCCATGCGCAACTCTCCCTTCCTCTTACCCCATGCTCTGCGGTATCTCACACCGCAGCTCCTCTGACGGTGCGATATCTCCTACTGTCAATGCGATCTCTTCTATAGTACGGCCCACTGTGACCCTCACGGTCCAAACGCTATCTCTCTGGGTGGAATGACTTGGCTAACTTTCATCAAGACATTAAACCTTCTGACGTGAACTTCCACAGTCCTTCACACTCTAGCTCATCTATACTTACTATTCGAATAAGTATACTGGGCATGCATTAATAGACTAACATATTACAATGTGAAACTTGTACTGGTAAACTCATATGCAGATGCGTGATATATGCAAATTAACCTTTAACCTTCAATAATGTTGTAACTGAATGAGGACATACAGACATTTGCTAATTGATATACAACATTCATGTAACAGATAACAGATATCAACTAAATAAAACACAATCACATGAAATAATCACATAACACACTGGTTTTACGTGGTTCACTTCCAGGGTAGAAGCTACATCCACAGAACTATGTTTATTATATCTTGAGAGAGAGTACACAGTTCTGCTGCAACCTGCGTGCAGCTAGAGATCTTCTAGGTAACTTCGCACTCTCTGCCGGGAGCCCTTCTCTCCTAGATATCTTCTCCTTCTCTATATTTCCTTCTTACAATATTCTCTCTCTCTCTCTCTCTCTCTCTCTCTCTCTCTCTCTCTCTCTATCAATCCCTACGGATTGTTACATACATGCCTCTATGAGCCAACCAGTGGTTACAGTCCGATACTACAGACTGAACACAGAACTAGAGCTCGACTCTATTACAATACAATACAACTGTGAGCTAACAGACTAACTCGCTACAGGTTATCCAACTGGTTAACCTTTCTCAATAAAATTTTCATCTGACTAGCTAACCTTTTACAATACAAAATATATCCCTTTATAGGTGGCCCGAAGGTCTCGCCATTACAACACTGTGGGCCTGCCCCAACAGTAACCCAAAACCCTAACTAGTGACAGTCGGTCTATCTGTACTCGAACTTCCGCTTTCCATCACACCACTGCTCTCTGTAGTCTTCCATTCTTCCTGGCACTGACCATGGGTACTGGGTGCCACTTCTCATTCTGTCCTTCGTCTTCAATACCTCGACCTCATTGCTTCTCTTTATGAGGGTAGCTAAGCCCTCCTGTCTTCGCCGCTGCCTTGAATGCAGTGGGTGAGCTTTCTCTTCTCGACCACTCAGGTACTATTGTCTCTTTTTAGTTCTCTGCCCCGATAGTCACAGTTTCCGGCTCTGATCTGCAGCTAGAAACATGCTACGGCGTCGTAGCTTTACCTTATCTCTTATATCTCTGCCAAAACTGTCTATCCACCAAAATGGCAGCTTCTTCTGTAGCTGCAGAACCCTACTCCAACATCTGATAATGACGGGTATGAAGGGGGTATGGATGAAGAGGAGCACATTTAATATCAAGAGGATTCATATGAGACAGTAGCTGAAGAATAAAAACAAGAATACAATAAGCCTTCACCGGACAAAGCAAAAATGACAGTACTTTCAATAGTGCCTCGCTATCACACTATTCGATGCAAGGGTGTGGTATTGGGAAAAAGAGCTTCAGTTTTGGTAGATGGAGGAGCTACACATAATTTCATCGATGCAGAGATGGTGAAGAAAGAAAATATACCAAGTTAACCATTTGATGGCTTCACAGTTTCCATTCCAGGTCGCAACACAATGCAATGCAACACATGGGTTCCGAAGCTGCAAGTCACCATAGGTAACTATAATTTTGTTGATAATTTTTATGTGGTTGAAGTTACTGATACTAATACAGTATTGGGATTTTAATGGTTGTTTTCTATAGGAGAGCATTTAGTAAATTATCAAATTCTTGAAATGAAATTTCAAGATTCAACAGGGGTACAAAGGGTTGTGAGAGGGAAGCACACTTACCCAAAACAAGTAGTAAATTGCAATAGTATGAGATCTATATTGAGGAATGGGGATATAGAATGGGATTATGAATGTTATATCACCTCTCTCAAGCCAAAAATCAGAGTTGTTAAACACCCAAAAGAGATAGAGACACTTTTGCACAAATATGAAAAAGTTTTCAGAGATCTTCCACATGGTAGACCACCTGATAGGGGGGTTGAGCATAACATTGTTTTGGAGGAGGGTACTTCACCCATTCAGATAACACCTTATAGAAATCCCAATAAGTTCAAATATTATATTGAGAATACCATTCAAGGACTCTTAGAGTTGGAACTCATTAGACCAAGCTCTTGCCCTTATGCTTCTTCAGTAGTATTGGTAAAAAAAAAAGATGGAACTTTGAGGATGTGTATAGACTTTAGAGATTTGAACAAGAAGACCATCAAGAATAGATATCCTATTCCTATGATTGATGAGATCATGGATGAGCTATTTGGAGATAAGTACTTTTCCAAAATTGACCTTAGATCTGGTTATCACCAAATTCCAATGAAGGAGGAAGATGTACAAAAGACTGCTTTTCGATGTCATTATGGTCACTTTGAGTTTCTTCTTATGCCATTTGGGTTGAATAATGCTCCAGATACTTTTCAAGAATGTATGAATAGAATATTTTGCAAGAATATTAGAAGGTTTTTTTTAGTATTCTTTGATGATACTCTCATTTACAGTAAAACTTGGGAAGAGCACTTGCAACACCTAGAGATTGTGTTGAAAACTTTACAAGAACAATCTTTGTATGCTAAGATGTCTAAATGTGAATTTGGGATCAAAGAACTACTATATATTGGGAAAATTATTGGGTAAGATGGAGTGAAAGTGCACATGGAAAATATAAGGGCTATCTTAGAATTCCCATCACCAAAAAACATCACAGAATTAAGAGGCTTCATTGGAATATGCACATACTATAGGAAGTTTGTGAAAGGATTCTCCAAGTTGACTTCTCCACTCATTGATTTGACTAAGAAGGATGCTTTCAAGTGGAATGAAGAGGCTGAAAAGGCCTTCCAAAAAATGAAAGAGGTAATTAGTAGTTGTCCCATACTTGCATTACCTGATTTTTCTAAGGCTTTTGTTGTTGAATGTGATGCCTCAGGTGAAGGAGTAGGGGCTGTCCTAAAGCAAGGCCAACACCCTATAGCCTTTGAGATAAAAAAGTTGTAGCCTCATTAAAATATTTACTCCATATATGACAAACAGTTGTTGTCCATCATGCATGCCTTGGCCAAATTCCAACAATACTTGGTAGGCAACAAGTTTGTGGTGAAAACTAACCAACAATAGTCTAAGACACTTCCTTACCCAAAAGGATCTAAATGAAAGGAAACAAAAGTGGGTAAGAAAGATCCAAGATTATGATTTTGATATTGAATATGTGAAAGGAAATAATAACATTGTAGCATATGCATTATCTCGAAGACCTTCTTTTTCTCTTATGGACATTGCTAAAAATTGGAAAGACATGCTACTAGTTGAATATGCCAAAGATAAGTTTGCTTGTGATGTATTAGATGGAATCATGGGAGATCATAAATACAGAATTTTGAGTGGGCTGATATATTATAAGGGAATAATTTATTTGTTTTGAGATTCAAAGATTAAGTACAAAGTTTTGTAGGAAGCACATGATTCCCCACTAGCGGGTCATCCGGGGCTCTTCAAAACCTATAGGAAACTAAGGCAAAGGTTCTATTGGAAGGGGCTGAAGGAAGATGTTCAGAAGTATGTGAGTGAATGTAAGGTATGTCAGCAAAACAAATCAGAACTCACATGCCCTGATGGTTTATTACAACCATTGCCCATTCCGGAGCAAAAATGGGACAGTATATCAATGGATCTCATCACCGGTTTGCCCAAATATTTGGGAAAGGATTGCATATATGTGGTAATGGATAGACTAACTAAGTTTTCTCATTTATTTTATGTTACATCCTCTTTTAGGTCTGCACAAGTGGCTGATCATTTTTTCAAAGAAATATTCAGATTGCATGGGCTCCCCAAGAGCATTGTGAGTGATAGAGATGGTATATTCATGAGTGCTTTTTGGAAAGAACTTTTCAGATTGGTGGGAAATCAATTGAATCCAAGTACAAGCTACCATCCGCAAACTGATGGACAAATGAAGATGGTGAATAAATGGTTGGAAGGGTACATTTGAAACTATGTGGGAGAATAGCAAAAATCTTGGACCAAATGGCTACACTTGGGTGAGTTTTGCTACAAAACCACCTTTCACATGTCAATAGGGATGTCTCCTTTCAGAGAATTATATGGTTATGATGCCCTTACATTTTGTGATATGATATTTGGTGATAGTAGTGTTGGAGACATTTACCCACCATGCACACTTAATTTGGTCAATTCTACCTTGTTAAACCACTATCCTAAGTTTTATTGACTTAATCGGCATCAGATGAGCACACTATGACATCAGCATGAGCACACCCACACCTACCTTCAGTCAAGGAGGCCAACTAAGCCTTCTCCTTCATTCGGGGAGGCTAAATGGAGCACTCCGGGGGTGATCTGAGTGTCATGAATGCACCTAATTGCTAACTGATGGTTGCAATCAGTTAAGCTGAGTGGTGAAGGTGCCTCCATTCATTATATTTATTGTTTTATTAATATTTAATGAACTGGAGTCAACAAGGGCACCTCCAACCACCTTTGATGGCTAGTTTGACTTCAGTTAACCTCATCGGGGTTCATTGGAGTTAATGATGTGCTACCACTTGTTGTTTGGCATGAAATGACATGTGTTTGAGATACTTTCAGTTAGAATCGGTCATCCATTGCACTCCGACTTCATTTAGGACTCAGTTGAGTCAATCAGCACTTGATCAGTTGGTTAACTAGAGTGTTTACTGTGGCTTAGAGTCAGTTAAGCTACACCCATTCATTCAATTCGAATGACCTCCTTGGGAATTTGAATTGTAATCACATTCATGCATCTTGCATGATCATTGTATTGTATTATTCATTATTCATTTTGATTATACAGAGCTGCTACTTCCATTGTAGCACCATTTTTCCAATTTTATGCTTAATTGTCTGAATTATTTGTGAGACTGTGTTTTCAGTCCCTAGACCACTGTGACAAATTAATATGGTATCATATCTCATAGAGGGACGAAGCTCAGATCTCTCAAAAAAAAGGTTTTTGACAGATCTTGGATGAAAAATTGAGTAAAATCTCAAAAATCCAGCACTGCACCAAAAGCCAAGGCTTACCACTTAATACCCCAAGTTAAGGAATTATTGAACAAGATTTCTTGAAATATGTTGGGTGTGATGAAATCCTAAAATGTGCAGGTTTTTCGACCTTACGGTGCCCCTTTTGTTGTGATTTGCAAGTTTTAACAGGTGAAAGCATTCGCTCTAGCAGTTTGAAATGGCTTCTTCCATAGAACTCTTGACTCCGTTCAATTTCCATTCATGGAAAGGAGACATGGAGATCTAGCTATGTGCCAGAGGACTCTATAGGGTCACTATGGACACTAAAGAAGAGCCTTCTTCTTTGACAGACAAAGCTATATTCTTGAACAAGAAAGATGAAGCATTCGGATTCTTATGCCTCTCTGTTTACCAGGATCTTCTTTTCCTTCTCTTGGGATTGAAGACTCCAAAGGAAATTTGGGACAAATTGGAAACCCTGTATGGAAAACATGATGATTTGAGAGTATACTAGCTTGAAAACGAGTTGATGTCTCTCCAGCCTTCCAATTTCGAGACCTTAAATGATATTTTCACAAATTTCAAGCACAATGTCTTACTGTTTAAGCAATGTAAGGTGGATAAGGAGGATGATCATCTCATCCTCACCATACTCTCCAAACTTGGAGTTGATTATTTGGTTTTTGTCTCTACATTCTGTGCGGGGAAGCTCACAACCCCTGGATGGAAAATGCCTTCTCTTAATTCCTTCATTGAGTCCCTAACAAGTGAACATGATAATCTTGTCCAGATGGGGATCATCAGATCCTCCTGTGATCAAGCCCTCCATGTCTCAGAGCCCAAAGATCTCAAGGGTAAAGGAAAGCAACAAAAAAACCAGAAAACCAAATTCAAAGCTCCTAAGCCTAAACTTGAAAACCAGCAACATGAAGAGCCTTCTGGATTGAAGAAGAACAAAAGCAAAGGGCATCATGGAAAGGAAAAAGTCAAGTGTTCATACTGTGGGAAGGGCTTCCACCCTAAAAATGCCTGCATGAAAAAGAAACTTGATGAAGCTACTTCTCTTCTCGAGAAAAATCATATCAATCTTCTGGAAAGCTTTCAGAGGAGAGATCAACAAGATCGGGAACCACAGCATGAAAGAGGTCATGCATTCATGGAAAGCACTTTGAATTCCAAATCACTCTTGATAGATTCTGGAGCTTTGAATCACATGATGGCTGAAAGAGACTCTTTCTCATCTTTGGATACTGGAAAATCCATTCCCATCCACATGGGAGATGACTCTACAATCATATCCGAAGGACAAGGTACTGTAGATCTTGAGCATGGTTATTTTTTCAATGTTCTGTATGTACCATATCCTATGTCAAAACTCCTAAGTGTTTATCAAATGACACATACAGGAGTGCCCAAGAGAGTCTCCTTTATCTCGGATGATGTAGAGATCATAGAACTTGCATCCAAAAAACTTGTAGCAAAAGGTCTTTCAAACCATCATGCAAAAGCCTACGAGTTCTCCCATTTTGTGGCGGATGCAAAGCCCACTGCATTGCTGACTCATGGAAATGAAGTAAGTAGACTATGGCATGAGAGGTTTAGATACCTGAACTTCAAATAATTGTAGCAATTACAAAATAATTCTATGGTTGAAGGCCTCCCGGTCATCAAAGATACCACTGGAATTTGTAAGGGTTGTGTTGTTGGAAAGAAACCTAAGCATAAGTTCGATCGGGGGAAGGCAAGCTGAGCATCATGCATCTTGGGAATGATACATTCTGATAGCATTGGTCCCATGCCTATCACATACATGAATGGATCAAGGTACATTCTGACTTTCATTGATGACTTTTCTAGATATACATGGGTCTTTTTTATCAAAAATAAGTCGGAAGTCTTGGAAACATTCACTGAATTGAAGGCCTTAATTGAGAATGCATCTGGAAAAAAGATCAAGATTTTGAGATATGATAATGGAGGGGAGTATTTTAGCAATGAGTTACTACATATATGTTCCCAAAGTGGTATTCAGATCCAACATTCAGTCCCCTACACTCCCCAGCAGAACGATGTAGTGGAGAGGAATAATCGGTCTCTCAAGGAGATGACCACCTATATGTTGGAATCAAAGAAGTTGGCTAAAAATTTGTGGTGGGTGGAAGCCATGCATGCTGGAGCATATATTCAGAATAGAGTGCCACACTAATCCATGAAAGGGAATACCCATTTTGAAGCATATTTTGGACACAACCTGGATGTGTCGAATCTGAGGGTGTTTGGGTCCACTGCATGGGCCCGAATTCCACTTGATAAAAGGAGGGACTTGAAACTGCAAAGCATTGAATGTTTATTTATCAGATATCCTAATGAATCTAAATTTTTCAATATTATAGATATAAAAAAAAATTATATCATCATTTAAAGGCGTGTCAAGTTCGATGAGCCTCTTCAGGAGGTGGAACTAGTGAAGGAGAAAACTGTTGAATTTCCTTCCTATTCTACTGAATATTTGGATGATGTAATTGGGGGTGATGATCCTGATTTGGATCCTCTTATTTATGATATCATGTACAAAAAACAACAGATTTTGAATCAAAACCTAAAGTACAAAATCATCTCCCAACTTGGGCCCGATAGACACTCTCCTCCGTAGGAGATAACATTGGAAATCTGGATGATCCAAGGAGAACCCAGTCCGATTTCCATAGATCAGGTATTGCGCTCTCTTGTCCTGATCATTTTTTTTCTGAATATTGCTATTTCATGATAATTTCAGAACCTAAGTCTTAATACCATGCTCGAAAGGATCTGAGATGGAAAGTTTCCATGGATGAAGAGATGAAATCTCTTCAGAAAAAACACTACTTGGGAGCTAGTTTCTCTTCCTCCGGGGAGAAAATTGGTTCAATGCAAGTGGGTGTTTTAGACTAAGGTTTCTACTAATGAAAACAACTGAAAATATAAGGAAAGGATGGTAGAAAAAGGTTTCTCCTAGGTCCAAGGTGTGTACTACCATGATACTTTTGCACCGGTTGCAAAAATGGACTCCGTCCGCCTAGTTTTGGAAATTTCAGCATCTAAGCACTAGGAAGTGCATCATATGGATGTTAAGTATTCCTTTCTACATGGAGATATTCATGAGGAGATATACATGAAGCAGCCTAAGGGCTACATTTCTGATCCATCTTTGGCTTCCAAGCTAAAGAAGTCACTATATGGGTTAAAACAAGCCCCAAGAGAGTGGTATTCCAAGATGGATTCCTTCCTTCTCTCGCAAAACTTCCAAAGGTGTAAATCAGATCCAAATGTGTATATATAGTAGTCTGATGGTAATTTGATTATTATTGTTTTATATGTTGATGACTTACTGATTACAGGTAGAACAGTTACTTCTATTTCAGTCATCAAAACTGCTCTCCACAATGCATTTGAAATGAGCGATTTGGGGCTCTTGAAGCAATTTCTAGGGCTCGAAATTGAGAAAAATTTTGATGGGATAATGGTCCCTCATTCCAAATACATATCAGACCTATTATTCAAGTTTAACATGGCTGAATGTAATGCTGCTACATTCCCTTTCCTTTCAGGGATCAGCCTTGAAGAAGGAAAAAGCACACCTCCCATGGACTGCGCTATTTATCGACAGCTAATAGGTATCTTGATCTACTTGACTCATTCTCGGCATGATATATTTTATGCCATGAATTATATGTTAAGATACATGAATCAACCTCATGATATTCATTGGAAGGAAGCTAAGAGGATCCTCCAGTATATTCAGGGAACCAGGACCTACGCCATTCACTATGCTCTAGACTCCGAGCTAGAGCTGGTTGGTTACACAGATTCTGATTGGGTGGGTGATTCTATTGATAGTAAGTCTACTTCCGAATATGTCTTCATGTTTTGTGGTGGCCCCATTTTCTGGTCTAGCAAAAAGAAGGCCACCATAGCATTGTCTTCAGCAGAGGTCGAGTACCGAGGAGCAGTGAATGCTTGCATCCAAGCTATTTGGTTGCAAGGCATTCTTTCAGAGTTTGATCTTGGTAGTACTTTGTCCACTTTCCTCTTATGAAAATCAAAGTGCTATTAAGATATCCATATATCTAGTTACCAGGAAGAGGACCAAGCATGTATAGATACACATGCACTACATTAGAGAGTTAGTGCATGACAAGACCATCAGTCTGCAATACTGCCTTACTGATGAGCAGATTGTAGACATATTCATCAAGAGAATTTCATAAAAGAAGGTCACTTACCTACATTCACTGTTGGGGGTGAGTTCATCAGGGTGCTTAGACTACTTTCAGTGTTCATCTTGACGGGGGGGGGGTTTCCCACTGGGTTTTCCCTCTTTTCCTCACTTAGATTTATTTTTTAGCATTGTTTGAGTTAAATTATTGTACAGGGTGACCTATGGCATTTTTTTTGGGGGCCCTAGCATTTGATGCACTTTATGTTTCTACTCCTCTGAGTATAACGTAAGGGGGAGTGTTGGAGACATTTACCCACCATGCACACTTAATTGGTCAATTTGACCTTGTTAAAACACTATCCTAAGTTTTATTGACTTAATCGGCATCAGATGAGCACACTATGACATCATCATGAGCACACCCATGCCTACCTTTAGTCAAGGGGGGAAACTAATCCTTCTCCTTCATTCAGGAAGGCTAACCGGAGCACTCCAGGGATGATCTGAGTGTTATAAATGCACCTAATTGCTAACTGATTTGTTTTCAGTCCCTAGACCACTGTGACAAATTAGTAAGTAGATTTCCAAAAGCTAAAGATTGGATCGAAGAAAGCCAAGAAATTTTAAAGCTTTTAAAAGACAATTTGCAGGTTGCCCAAAACTAGCAAAAAAAATATGCCAATAAACATAGAGAGGAAATGACATTTCAGGTTGATGATTTAGTGTATTTCAGGTTGCATCCATACAAACAAACATCCCTCAAAATAAATGGAGCAGGAAATATAAAGCCAAGATACTATGGGCCCTACAAGGTAATCCAGAAAATTGGAAAAGTAGCATATGAGTTGGAACTTCTAGAAGGGAGTAAAATTCATAAAGTATTTCATGTTTCTTGTCTCAATAAATCTATTGGTTAGGAAATTATAATATCATATACACTCCCTCCTTTGGATGATGAAGGACAACTCACACTTATTCCAGAAATTTTTTTGAAGACAAGTGAGAGAAGATTGAGGAGCAGAACAATCAAAGAATACTTGGTGCAATGGAAGGATCTACCAAGTGAAGATGCCAAATGGGAAGAGGAGAATATTTTGCAGCATCCAAATCTGAAATTTCTTGAGGACAAGCAATATTGGGTGGGGAGGACCTTAATGTCCCCATTCAAATAATTGCATAGCGGGAAAATTCCATCAATCCTACTAGTTCCCTAGGTTGGGTGGAAACATTGGGGAGTTAATAAGGGAGCTAATAAGTGGTGTTTAGACATTATAAGGAATAAATATTTATTTAATGGAGGTAATTAAATGAATTCAATTTAAAAATGATATTCCTATGGAAAATGGAGACACGTGGAGACTATGGGGCCCACTCAAGATAGAATTCCTATGTTAAATGGCATCCTCCTCTTGTAATTTCGAATCTATGGGAAGACTAATGTTTTGGGATGGATTATGAGGTTAATATACTTGTCCATATACTTCATATATAGAATTTGGGATGAATTGTAACTTACATGGGATAGGAAGAACCAAATGGAAGTTTCATGGACATTTGTCTAGATTCCCCTTACATTTATGACATCTATGACACCAATGATGGAGATTCTATGACAATTATGACACACGTCAGATATGAAGCCTGAAATACTAACATAATCACATTTTAGGACTGAATAGATCATCTTAGGGGTCGAATTTGGGAGTTGGAGAAGGCCAAGAGGTTCCTACTCCAATTTGGGAGAAGAGGGAAGGTGAAGAGAGAGGCCACATGGCATAGCATGAGCAGCCACACCAATTCGACTTGGATTTAGTTTATGGATGGATTTGAAACCTTAGTATACAAATAATTTTTATAAAATACAGCTATCAGCTATGACAAGAACCTTTTTGATCATTTGTAAAATTTGCTATTGAGAAGAGAGAGAGCTAGTGGAAGACTAGTTCATGACTTAGCCAATTTCGAGGGTAAAAGATTCCCATCCTAGTTGGTGTTTGGAGAGGCCACCCAGGTACTTAAAAGAGATTCAATGGAGTCATAATTTATAGGTGCAATATATATCAGGTATTGTACACATCAATTTCATCTTTTTCTTCCTTCCATCTCAAGTTTTCTCACCATATTTCAGCTCTATGGAGTGAGGCACACTTGGTGAGCTATTCACCTCTTTGATGGAGAATATATTGCTTTAGTATTTTGTATTCTGATGTATATTATCTTTTATTTAATTTCATAAATATATCAGGTCTAAATTCCAAGAAATATCATGTATTATTGCTCAATAAAGAAGAAACTGTGCCATTTCCCCACTACCTTGTTGTAAACTCTTGTAATCTTGATGGATTCTAATGGATGTATGCAATATTGATGATTTATGAATGAATGGACTATAATTACAATATATTATTGGTTTCATGTTTATTAATTGATAATTTGTGTCCATTGGGTCGAATTTGATAGCATTTGGGGAAGACTACACCTCATTTCCCAAAGGGTCCAAAACTAGTTTTTTACATCTGATTGAAAGAAGTGATAACATACATGATAATTCAATTTGTTATGCATATGAGTCTCTGATAATGTATTATACATATCCCCTGCTTCAATTTAATAATTTGAGTGGGTTTCTGCACATTTGGGAAGCCATTTCTATCACTTACCTCTGGGGGATTTGAACCCAAAATTGCTAGTAAAATCATCTATCTTGTTTAGAATTTAGCACAGAATTGTAGAACTGATTGTAGGGCCAAAATACATCCCTGAACCTAATAATAAAGTTATTATATCGGTCATACACCTTCTCTGAATATTTGGGAGCAATTGGGCTGATTTGGAGACCAAGACACTAAAACTAGTCAAGAGCCAAAATTGAAACAAATTGGAAAATTGGGCATTTTGATAAAAAATTAAAAAAAGGGACATTACAAGTTCATCGCATCCTTTTTTTGGTCTCCCTTGAATAGAACAGTAGTATTACTCATCCTATGTCTCTAAGTGAAGTTTAAGGTTATGTTAAAGGGACATCGAATGGGAAGTCCTGAGGACTGGATGAATTTACTAAATATTTCTTCCATACATGTTGGTTAATGGTGAAAGGATATGTATGAAACATTGTTGAAGACTCTCTCCATCATCATAAGTTCTTAAGTCCCTCAACATCACTTTATTTATTCCCATTCTCAATAAATATGATGTAATACCCCATGTGCTAATCCCCGTACATATATAATTTGTAATTGTTTATTATTGTGGCAGAGGGTGACATAAAATGGGTATTTAAGGACCTAAAGACATTATTATTTTGTAAAAAATTAATTAATGAAAACAACAAGTACATCAGGGACCACTAAAAGAGTATGGGAGGCATAAATCCATAATGTGAGGGGGAATAGGGACATTACTAGCAATTTAGAACTTATTTGTTGATCTTGTTCCATGTTTATGACTTGGTGGATTTATTCGTTGATGATCACCCAAACATTGTATAACGGGGCCAACGTTTGATTATTTTATCCTATGTTGGTATTATTGAGCCTAATTCATGATTCAGTGGGCCTCGTTGGTGTTTGGTTGGGTGTCATTTATTGATTGAACCCCTTTGGTGGTTTTGTAACTCCTTTGTGGAGGTTACACTTGGTTTTATAACTCCCATTTGCACAAGTGTTCCCTCACTAGCTATTTTTAGCCTTAACACCTCAAAAGTTGTGTAAATAATTATGTAACTCCTTTTGCAAATCCTTGTGTAACTCTTGTGTGAATCCTTGTGTAACCCCCCGTTTACTATTTTGGGAAGATTTCTTGGCTTTCGTGACACCTCACCACACTAAATTTGATTCCTCTTAATGGATGATATGTCCACACATGAATTTGAGTTTGTTGGAATGGCTTGGAGCCACTCTCATTGATATTTGAATTGCTTGGTTTGGATTAGAGTTAACCTCTCGTGGTTGAATTAACACCCTTGGATTGAATCAATTTGGATTACCTTGGTTTGGTTTGACTCCATTGAGTTATAATTTCGAGTCTTTGGTCTATAAATCCATGTTTTATATCCTTCATTTGTGTTTGTTGTTTTTCATGGTTCTTTAGGATGGTTGTTGACTATGGTTGTTCATACCTTTTATGGTGAGATATTGATAAGATTGTGAGCTTGGGACACATTGAATGCTCTACTATGTGAATGAATTTCATGCCTGAAGCACTGTGATATTGTTTGATGTTTGCAAAATCCCAAAAAAATCTGGTGCAGTTTCTCTGTTTTGTCTACTTGGATATGTCCTAGACCTGCACATAAATATTGATGGTGAATGGTGATAACCCAATGGCCTAGGGGGTATGGATTAGCATTGCACCTGGTAGCGGGATGGAGTAGGAAGTATGTGACGAGGAATGGAGTTTTGGGTTCTCAAAATGATACCTGATTTATTATTAAGTCCAAATATATTGTGGATATGTGGTCTCTCATCTCAAGGGTGGCCTGTCAAAATGATATTTGTCTTGGCAGTACCAAAGGATGGGTGGAACATGGTCTAGATGATGCCAGTTGCGCATTGATAAGATAAATGATTTATCCCATTTTTATTTTATTTAATTGGATATGATATGATTTATTTATGGATGTACATGAAATATTTGATGAAACGTATGAGTTATTTGTGGAATAAATTTCTCACAGAATTCAATATATTTAAGCAAGTAAATTTTATGAAGGAATTAGAAACTAGTTTTTGGGATTTTGTGCACAATTTGTTTGAGGAAATAATTATTTGGTAACTCTTATAAAGAAATAATATTTCTTCCCTTTTTAATTATATAATGTGCATTTTTATGGTATAGTAACCTCGAAATGGTTTAACATGCTTATCTTCCATGCTTCTACCTTTTATTAAGAAACTAGTTCTTCGATCAGACTATTTGACATAGTTTGGAGATTTGGAACATGAAGTTTTTGTAAACATTATTGAGTGTTCATTTTATACTTATGTCTGATAAATAATATTGAAATTTTTGTGAGAATGTGAGCATAAATATTCTTGGTATTGTTGGGGAAATGTATACCGAAATTCTAGATCAATTTCCAATTTCTAGCTCCTTCAATGGAATTGTTTTGAGTAGATTTGTGACTTTGCATATGGAGTGTTTTAAAAAAAGTTTGAATAATATATACCCATTTTATGACTTATAAATTGTTATTTATATTTTTAATTTCATTTGAATGATTCTATGAGTTGTGGACTTAATTATTCTAGTGATTCCTAGAATTACTAGTCAATTCGGATGAGTAGAATTTACTAGTTTTGTGAGTTTTTTAATGGAATGTATATGGGTGAAAAGATAAAAAAAATATGGATTTAAGTGTCCCTTGATACTCTTTCCATGATATATAATATTCATATATTTCTCTTTATTTTTCATTTGGAAAGTTCAATTGGAAACTAGGTACATTGTAGTGAAATTGGTAACTTGTTTTTGGATTTGAATCTACGTGTTTGGTAAAAGATGATTGTACAACCATATTATTTGTTCTTGGTAGTTTAATTGTGATGTAGAATTCCAAATTTCATATTTTTACCTTCACCTATTTGCTCCTCGAAACTTGGTATAATTGGTTTGATTGAATTCCTGGCAGTGTTTATTAAGTAGTTGTACTGACTGAACTTGAAATATTCTTCGCTTATATACTCAGATCAAATCTGAATTTTATTTTTTATTTTTTTGTATGTGCATTCTTAAATATGTGTATAATGGTTTTAAGTTCACTTTTTGGTTCATTGGTATGTTTTCATGTTGAATTTGTGCAAGACTAGTTAGTAAATTGAACTGCTAGTTAACTAGTTCTTGTGGAATCATTTTCATAATTACTATGTTTAATTAATTGAAAATTTGTAATTAGGCCTGATTTTCATGTTATTAGGTATCAATTAGCCATTGGAATTGATATATAGTGGTTAAGTGATAAAAAAAATCAAATTATTTTAAGTACCATCAATTGTGCGGTAAGTGGTATCAAGTATCGTAATAAGAACACTAATTACTAGTTAATCATGATTAATAGTAAATGGCCTTTAGAGGTGAAATTTATGTTTGAATTGGATTGGAATGGATATTTGATGTGTGTTGATTAATGGTTGATACCTATATGGAATTTCCATCAATGTATGTATGCCTATTATTTGTTGTCGTTGGTTGTTTTGGTTGTTGTGTGTATGATTGATGCATTTTGGTTGATGTATTCTCAATGATGTATTGTGATTGATGTATTATGATCATTGTTTTATGCTTGATGAATCATGGTTGATATATTTTGATTGTGTATTCTAATTGATGTATTTTGATTAATGTATTCCAATTGATGTATCATGGTTGATGTATTGTGATTGATGTATTATGATCATTGTCTTCTGCTTGATGAATCCTAGTTGATGTATTCTGATTCAGTATTCTGATTAATGAATTCCAATTGATGTATTATGGTTGATGAATTTTTTTATTGATGTACTATTATTGATGCATGTATGGTTAGTTGATTCATGTATAGTTTTCGTTGGTTGATATTTGTTGGTTGCTATGGGCAGACCCGAGTTTACTATGATCAACCAACAACACCCCTAGATCACTGGCCCTTTCGGCAACAGACCGCAAAGCAGCCTGAAGTCTCACCCGAAGTGACTCTAATGGGTTGGCCAAGGACTCAAGTGTCTTGGACCGGGTTCTGTGGCAGTCCCACTGGTGGCTCGCAGCTCTCCTAGCTGGGAGGTCTCTTCCTACGCGTCGCACAACCTCCTACTCATGTCACAGCCCTTCTAACCGCAAGATACCCTTTTGTACCACCGCGCGATCCTTTTTTGCGGTGCGCACTTTCCCCGAATTGCAATATCTCCAACCTTATCACATCGTTGTGCACCGTATGACACACAACTCCCTACTCACGCTAAACCCTTAACCTGCGGTATCGCGCACCGCAGCTCCTCTGCCGGTGCGATATCACCTCTCTATGATATCCTACCTCCGCGGTTCAGCGCACTTAGCGAGGCTCGTGTCGACGTGCGAGACTTAACATACAAGGCTATTCAATACTGCAATAGAGACTGTTCCACACAAAGCATAAATGAACCGTATACAGTATGCCAAAGACTTTAACTTATGTTTATCCTTCTATATTTGTTGTGAACTGATTAACACATTCATTCGTCAACTGGAAACAACAATCTTGTGCAAGATAATACATAACAGTAAGCAAATACAATCACATGCATTCAACACAAAACACGCAGGTTTTACGTGGTTCACCCCCAGGATGGGAGTTACGTCCACAGAACTGTGTTTCTCTATTATAGCTCAGGGGAAGGTAAAACACAGTTCTGCTGCACCGCATATGCAGCTTAAGATCTCCTCTCTTAGATCTCTTTTCTCTTCTATATTACTCTTTTACAATACACTCTTCCCTCCCTGTCGATCCCTACGGATCGTTACATGCATATTCTATAAGCCAGCTACTGGTTACCGTAAGATTGCTATCGCTGATAACAGAACCAGAGCTAAGCTTTTACAACAGTCTAATAGTCTGCAGAACGCTAATAAAATGACTAGCTATCTCTTTTACCTGCTAATCTACTAACCAACCCTTTTACAATACAAAATATATTCCTATATAGGTAGCCCAAAGGTCATGCCATTACAACACTGTGGGCCTGTCCCAACAGTAACCCAAAACCTAACTAGTGACAGTCGGCCCTATTTGTACTTGAGGTAGCCGCTTTCCGTCACACCACAGCTCTCTGCAGTCTTCCATGCTTCCTGGCACTGATCATGGGTACTATGCACCGCTTTTCTCTTCTGTCCTTCGCCTTCAATGCTTCATCCTCGTTGCTCCTTTTCCTTTATGAGGGTCGCTGAGCCCTCCTGTCTTCCGCCGCTGCCTTCAATGTAGTGGTTGGGCTCTCTCTTCTCCGCCGCTCAGGTACCGTTGCCTTCTTGACTTTTCTATCTTAAAAGTCATGGTTTTTGGCTCTACTCTCTAGCTGGAAACGTGCTACGGCGTCGTAGCTCTGCCTTAACTTCTTTTTGCCAAAACTTATCTTTCCGCCAAAACTAGTAGCTTCTTCTGTAGCTGCGGGACCCTACTCCAACAATATTACATGATCGATATATGATTGTATAGGTTGAGATATTATTAATTGATGCCACGATATCTATATGGATGGTGTATGCATGAGGTTTGTTTTATAATTGATATTAGTTGATGAATAATGGATTTTTGAAATATATCTAAAAAACAACTATTGTTTGTGTTGACATGGAAACTAATATTTTGTTATATCCCATTTTTGTTCTTAGTTAGATTAGAACTATTGCATATAAGTTCACTTTTCCTGTTTCATTAAAATGCAAAAGTATTTAGGTGATATTTGAAAATATTTATCCTTGTGATATTCATTAGAAAAGTATATTGTGTCATTATTGAAAGGTATATTGGTAATAACTTGGTGGTATTTTGTATATCACTATTTAAAATTAGATACTAACTGTGTAGCTGATTAAGTATCATACATGTACCTTTATTGAAGATGAAATTCATGTATCCTTATATATTCAATACTAATTGTTAAGAATGTGGTACTCATATCTTTGTTAGGAAACTATCCAATATATCCTTGTGATCTTTGATGAAAGTATATTTCTAGGGTATCCTTGTAGTATATCAAATACCTTTGTTGAAATGCATCTTTCTAAATTATCATAGTGATAGGTCATGCATCTCATTGGAAAAATATCTTGGTGGCACTTCATACATCCTTGTAGGAAAAGTATTTGAGTGATAAACCATGCAAAATCATCTTGGTAATGCATGTCATGTGATTGATTGATCTAAACACATTTCATGTATCTCAGATGCATTTCATATGATTGAAATTGATTAGAATAAGATTCAGGTAGATGAATTTCAAGTGTTTTGTTGAAGAAATATCTATATCTCAAGTACCTTGCATATACTGAATTATGTCACATAATTAATTAGAAGTTTAATTTCTTTAAAGATGTATTTTATAAATCTTTGTGAACAAAATATATTTTTACTGCTAACCATGTGGCTATTGGGAATGTGAAAAAGCATCCTTGTTGAAGAAGAATCTCTATTTCAAGTATCTTTGTTGAATAATATAGTTGAGTTGTTGGGGCTGAGTTCCTGGATTCCCTCAGAGAGTATTCTAGTATCTATTTCTAGAGAGGTAGTCTGGTGGATTGTCACCCCTTTGCTTCCATAATATCACTCTACTAGTCGAAGTTCTTGCACACGAATCCAGGGAATGGGATGGTGACCCCATAGGAAGTGGAGACGGACAAGAAAGTAATAGTGGGAAGCATTGAAGTTATCAGAAGAGACAGTTATGAGAGTTTCTAAACTTATTGTTCTCTTCTTATGGGAGGAACATTGTCTCATTGAATCTAGTTTACCAAATTTGAGATAAGTATTATCTCATGTGTTATTCATGTTGTTGTATCACGTATATGTTCCATGGTGAATGACTTATGCTATCTTTATGTTCATGGTTTATTTGTTAAATAATACTCGTATATCATGCCATAAATTTTTATACCTAATGTTAATCATATGGTTGATTGAAATATGATTTTCAAGTAAGTGTATCTTTGTTGATATTTGAAGACCTTGTAATGAGGATTGAATGTTGACCCTTGCTACTAGTATTGGTTGTCGCATAGGAAACCATGAAATGAGATGATGATATCTTTAGGAACGAGTTAGATGAAGGGATTCATGTCCCATAGGTAGTGGAGACATGGAGAAAAGTAGTAATCGGAAGCATTGTGGTTTCTCAAAAGAGGAGTTCTGAGAAAGAATTCCTGAAAGCTTAAGGTAGTGATCCTTTTGAAAATTTTCAAATCATGTATGTATAATGCATCGAGGATGATGCATCATTTAAGGGGGATGGGATGTAATACCCCACGTCTTAAGGCTCAAACATATGTAATTTGTAATTGTTTATTTATGGTGGAACAGGGTGCCGGAAAAAGGGTGTTTAAGGACCTAGAGACATTATTATTATTTTTTAAATAATTATTATAAAAGAATATGGGAGGTCTATATATAGAATGTGAGTGGTAATAGGGACATTCCTAGCACTTTAGAACTTGTTTTGTTAATCTTGGTCCATGTTTATGCCTTGGTAGATTTATTAGTTGATGATCACCCAAACATTGTACAACATACCTAACTTTTGATTATTTTAGCCTATGTTGGTATTATTGAGCATAATTTAGGATTTAGTGGGCCTCCTTGGTGTTTGGATGGGTGCCCCTTGTTGATTGAACCCCTTTTGTGGTTTTGTAACTCCTTTGTGGAGGTTAAAATTGGCTTTATAACTCCCATTTACACAAGTGTTCCCTCACTGGTTATTTTTAGCCTTAACACCTCAAAAGTTGTGTAAATAATTATGTAACTCCTTGTGTAACTCTTGTGTAAATGCTTGTGTAACCCCCCTTTTCTATTTTTGGAAGATTCCTCGGCTTGTGTGACACCTCACCACACTAATTTTGATTCCTCTTCATGGATGATGTGTCCACACATGTATTTGAGTTTGGTGGATTGGCTTGGAGTCATTCTCCTTGAAATTTGAATTGCTTGGGTTGGATTAGAGTTAACCTCTTGTGGTTGAATTAACCCCCTTGAATTGACTTAAGTTAGCCTACCTTGGTTTGGTTTGACTCGATTGAGTTAGAATTACCTTCTTTGGTCTATAAATCCATGTTTGAGATCCTTAATTTGGAGATGTTGTTTTTCATGGTTCTTTTGGATGGTTTTTGATTATCGTTGTTCGTACCTTTGATGGTGAGAGATTGGTAAGCTTGTGAGCTTGGGAAACCTTGAATGCTCTATTATGTGAATGAATTTTGTGCTTGAAGCAATGTGATATTGTATTATGTTTTTGGTAAGCATGAAAAACTATGGTGTATTTTCTCTATTTGCACCACCTGGCTTTGTCGTAGACCTATACAGAGATCTTGATGGTGAATGGAGATGTCCCAATGGCCTGGGGGGTCTAGATTACCATTGCACCTAGTAGTGCGGTGGAAGAGGAAGTATGTGGTGAGGAATAGAGTTTTGGATTCTCAAACTAATACTTGAGTTATTATTGAGTGTGTCTTCTGTTGTGGATATATGGCCTCATCTCGGGGGTGGCTCATCAAAGTGAGATCTGGCTTGGCAGTGGCAAAGGCTAGGTGGAACGTGGTCCTGATGATGCCATTTGTGCATTAATAAAATAAGTGATTTATCTCATGTTTATTTAATTTAATTTGCTCTGATATGATTTATTTATGGATTCACAAAAATGTTTGATGAATTGTATGACTTATTTTTGGAATAAATTTCTCACAGAATTCAATCTATTAATGCAAGTAAATTTTATGAAGGATTTGGAAACTAGTTTTGGGGATTTTGTGCACAAAGTGTTTGAGGAAATAATTATTTGGTACCTATGCTACAGAACAGGTATTTATACCTCTGTTAGTTATATAATGTGTATTTTTATGGTACAGTAACCTCAAAATAGTTTAATATCCTTCTCTTTGATGCTTCTACCTTTCATTAAGAAACTAGTTCTTTGATCGGACTACTTGGCATAGTTTGGAGACTTGGAACATGAAGTAATTGAAAAAATGATTGAGTGCTAATTTTATACTTATTCCTAATAAATAATACTTAAATCTGTGTGAGAATGTGAGGATAAATCTTCTTGGTAGTGTGTGGGAAATGTCTACCAAAATTCTAGATCAATTTCCAATTTCTAGTTCTTTCAATGGAATTGTTTTGAGTAGTTTTGTGACTTTGCATATGAAGTATTTGAAAAAAAATTTGAATGATATGTAAAATTTTTATGGCTGATATAAAATTTTATTTATAGTTTTAATTTCATTTGAATGATTCTATGAGTATTTGATTTAATTATTCTAGTGATTCCTAGAATTACTAGTCAATTCGCATGAGTAGAATTAACTAGTTTTGTGAGTTGTTTAATGGATTGTATATGGGTGGAAAGTTATAGAAATATGGATGTAATTGAATCCTGATACATTTTCCATGAGATAAAATAGTCATATATTTCTATTTGATTTTCATTTGGAAAGCTAAATTGGAAACTAGGTAGATTGTAGTGAAATTGGTTAGTTTTTGGTTTCGAATATATGAGTTTGGTAAAAGATGATTGCACATCCATATGATCTATTATTGTTACATTAATTGTGTTGTAGAATTATATTTTTCATATTTTTACCTTCACCTCTGTGTTCCTCGAAACTTGGTACAATTGGTTTGATTGAATTCCTGGCCATGTTTATTAACTAGTTGTACTGATTGAACTTGAAATATTTTTCGTTTATCTACTAGGATCATATCTTCAAAAGTATTATATTTTTTTATATATTCATGCTTAAATATGTATATAATGGTATATAATGGTTTTAATTTCACTTTTTGGTTCATTGGCATGGTTGTGTGTCAAATTTGCGTAAGGCTAGTTGTTAGTATTGAACAACTAGTTAACTAGTTATTGTGGAATTATTTTCATAATTACTATGTTTAATTAATTGGAAAATGGTAATTAGTCCTGATTTACATGTTATTAGGTGTTGTTTATCCACTGGAATGGATAAAAAATGTTTAAGTGATAAAAAATGAAATTATATTAAGTACCATCAATTGTCTGCTAAGTGTTGTTAAGTATTGTAATCAGAACAATAATTACTAGTTAATTATTATTAAGAGTAAATGACCTTTAGAGTTGGAATTTATGTATGAAAAGTATTTGAATGGATATGTGATGTTTCTATAAGGTGTTACTAATCCTTTCCAGCCCTTGTATAAGATGTTGGAATAGTATTGAACTTATTTTAATTTATTGGTAATTAAAGGGACCTTGTCGTGATTAAATCTTGAAAAATGAGTTTGATATTTGTTTAACTAATACATTGTGATAAAATTATCTAATTAGACTTAGAGATATAACCATATGTCCCTCAGATCCATTGATATCCCCAGGGGACGTTACATATGAGGCTCGCTATGCTAGTAAGTATTGACTCATCTTCATATGCAATGTGGTCTACAAAATCATCACCAATGTTATTTCCAATGGTTTAAAAACCATGCTTCCAAAAAGAATATCATGAAATCAAACATTTTATGTCGAGGGTCACCAAATTTTTTGACAAGCTTAGTTGGTCATACATGCATCATACCCTTCTTGCTTTTCGATTGTGTCATGAATAGGTTATCTAGATCATGTCCCTAAATTATTATTCTTTCTTCTAAATGAATAAATGGCATTCCTTCCTCAACATTTTTCATCCACTAGGGATATTAGACAAGGTATCTCTCTCTCACCCCCTTCTCTTTATTTTTATAGTTTAATTTGTTTGTTGAAGAATCCATTCCACTATAACAAACAATTCCCTCTTGGGTCTCAAACTCCATTATAGTGAATTCATTCACTTTTATCTTTGGTTTGTTTATGACACCATGGTCCTGGGTACTCCTTACATTAAACAGGTCAAATATTTCAAGCAAATTGTTCAGGACTTCTCTGCAGCCTCAAGTACCACTATTAATATTATTAAATCTTAGATTTTCTATTTTGACACATCGCCACTTGTGCAACGCCATATCTCCAAGATACTCAGATATAAAAATATCTCTCTTTTATATGAATACTTGGGTGCCTCATTGATTAAAAATTCCCTTTGAAATCCCTCTTAGGAATACTTTTTATCCAAGATAAGGAAGGGACTAACTAATTGGAATCACTGAGTTATGAACCTTTCGAAAAGAATATTCTTAGTGAAATTAGTACTCCAATCCATGCCTCTCTACCTGTTTTTGGCGATGGATTCTCCAAAAAATGTTTTAAAGGGAATACAAAATTTGCAAAGAACTTTCCTTTGGAGTGGAGATAATTCCAAGAAAAAATGGGCCTTGGTATCTTGGAAGAAAGTATACATCCACAAACTACACAACAGACTAGGTATTTGTAATATTAAGGATCTCAATTCCGTTATTGGTATTAAAAATTGGCGGAGACTCATAACCAATATAGATGGAACCTAGCTCTTGAAAGCCAACTAAAACTTAGTAGAGAATCCCTAAGACTTGGTACACATGGAAGGAACATATATGGGTCACTTATATGAAACTTATATTGGAATCAAAGAGAATTACACACAAATAACTATTATTGAGTGATCAAGGATGACCACTCATATCTCTTCTATAAATATGAATGGAATCAACACCCCAGACTAGTAGAGTCACCTAAATACAAGGAAATAAAAATCCAAGCTACAAATTTAGGCCACACTCATCTTCATCACTGTTGGGAGCCTTTTGAATCCTCTAACAAGTGGAGACTGTGGAGTCCTATTATGTTTTGGAATGAGAACAAGAATCCATAGGTTCAGGGTTTCCCAAAAATCTCCTAAGTTGTGCAAGATAAAAAAGAAAGTAATCCCAAATAAGCATATACGAGGATATAAACTTATTAGTAGTTTCACTATAAAGGAAGAATATTCGTTGTACTCTAACTAGAATAATATCTCATCTAAAACCATCTAGAATATAATATGGAATTCATATTTTTGGCTGAAATATTCACATTCATGTGGTTGATAGGCCGTAAAAAGATTATTTCTTAGGATAAAATACAAAAAAAGTAGTTTTGAGGGTTCCTCTTATTGCTATTTGTTCCTTCAAGAGGAATATAAAAATGAACATATATTCAATCACTCCCCTTAATCTAACATGCCATGGGATGAATGATCCTTAATTTTTTTTCAAATATATAGACATTATAATAATATCATTCTAACTATCAGTAATTGGAGAGAATCTCCCTATAATAGTCCTATCTTGAACAGAGATTGGCATATATTTCTTGGATTTGTAATTTGTTACATATGGAAGGAACAAAACTGGTTAATCTTTAAGGAAAAAAACACCCATAGAGCTAGCACCTGGACCCTCATAAGAAACCATATTTAGCCAACCCTTTAATTAAAGCAATGGTTGGAAGAAGATTACAATTGTAATACAAGGGAAAGAGTTATTATCCAAACATGGAGCATTATGCTCATCATCTCTCTCAAACATTCAACTCATGCTAACACTCAACCAACTAGCTTGCATACGTGGAGTCCTCCACCAGAAGTTTCTTTAAGCTAAACTTTGATGCATCCTCTAAGAAAAACCTTGGAACCAGTTATGGAGGATAATTTTGTGATAGTAGGGGAGATTCCATATGGATTTATGTAGACTATAGAGTCCATTACACCAATAATGCAATTGAAATTCAATACCTCCTCCATGGCTTGAAAATTGTGAACAATTAGGGATAATATAATATCGTTTTCAAGGGAAACTCTAGAATCCTCATCCTAGCTATCCAAATAATTCAGAATGTAACATCTACCAGCAAGATCCCTAAAAGATAATGGTTGGTATCAAGATTGGAGGATATGGCATGATTCCTAACCAATTTTTCAGTTATCATCCCCTTACGTGTCTATCAAATTGAAAATAAAATAGAAAATCATCTTGCTAAAGAGGGAGTGAACTTTAAATATTAGGACCTCAATATTTCTTAGACAAATGCTATACCTATGCCTCCCCAAATGCTTGAGTGCATCAATCTCATTTTATATGACATTCACCCCCAAAGTATGGTATCAAATTCAAGACAAAGGGTAGAGGGTTCTTTCCATGCTAATGGCATAATGCAATCTTTCATAGAAATGATTGGGGACTCACAACAAATTCACCATAACGAAAGTTCCATCCACTAATTTAGATGATTTGGAAGGATTAGAAGGGATTCGTTATGTGATTATGGTTTTGAGAGTTTGCATGGCGTAGAATTACCTCAACATGAAAGAAAGTTATGGAACATAAGAAAAACGTTAACTATATGACTGAGGCATGGATTGAATACCTTCTATTCTTTATGGTTTGTTCTCCCCTGCCTTGGGTCGACTCTACTCTATTTATAACTAGACCATTAGATAGTTTGTGGTTGCGGGCTCTACATTCTCTATAACCCTCTCTATTATGTCTTTGTTTTGCAACAGAAATGGGTTGTATGGACTCTCTGGCTAGAAAAAATGGGAAGGGAAAGCTGGTGGGGATTCTACTCCACTCACCGAGGATCTCCAAAGATCCATTACTTCAGATCCCTGATACCATGATATTATTCCTATTCAAGTTAAGAAGTAAATCATGAAGGCTGAGTAAGAAATTAGTGTGGCCTATCAAACATTTCAGCATGTAGATCAATTTGAAACCTTGGAAAATAGGGTATAATATCCTTGAGACACATGCTCAAGGATGATTCTTTACCATTGATCTCTTTATTTGCAATGGTAAATTAAATCCCTCTTGTGGGTGAATCCGCGGACCTAGGTAACACTTTTTGGCAAGCGCATTTCGACAAAAATAGAAAAATGCACCTCAGTCGAGGGTTTAAAAAGTCCTCGACCGAGGTTTTATTAAGCCCTCGACCAAGGTTTTGTTAGGCCCTCGACCGAGGGTTAAGAAATACCTCGGTCGAGGTACATACCTCGACCGAGGTCCCTCTGTCGAAAAAATTATAAAAAGAGGCTGCGGGGGCCGCGGCCGTCTTTTTTCAAAAATACACTGTGCAAGCTCGACCGAGGAACGACGAGTGGCGTAAGGATTGGCACCCTGAAGCAACCCAACCTCATCATGATGGCGTCGGAGCCAAGAGGTAACAGTTTAAATAATTGTTTTTCAATTTATAAAATTGGTAAATGTATGTTTTATTTATAAAATTGGTAAATAATTGTTTTATAAATTTATAAAATTTGTTTTAAAATTTGGTAAATGAATGTTTTTATAATTTTCATGTTTTAAATGTGTACCGGCAAGCAAAAATGCTGTCGGATTTTTGAAAATTTGTAGTTAAATTGAATTTTTTTGTTAATTTGTTATATATATATATATTATGTCAACCGGTAGCGTTTATGCTACTGGTTTAATTTTGAAATGTGTCCCGGGAAAGCCGAAATGCTGCCCAATTTTTTTCAATCCTCCATGAATTCATGGAGGATTGAAAAAAATCCATAAAACACCAACTAAACAAACCTATATGAACCATAGAGACAATTAATCAACTGTAGGCCCGAGACAAATAATAAATTTTTTATACAAATTTATTTGAAATTGGTTAATACTGAAAGCATCATTCTTTCAAAGAGGAGATGAAAAATAAATCATCTTTACGTATAGATCCTAAACTCTTGAGTTAGAAACCTTCATTATCGGGAGATTGAAAGATACCGTATAATTATAAATACAATTAATGATGATTAGAAAACTTACATTAACCACTACAAAGACAATGTTTTAAATTGTAAATTCAATAGGTAGTGGCCATCATGCTCATCTCTTATCAAATGGACCAACTCCAATTTTATTTTATTTTTTGCCATTTTTTCCACTTCAAAAACAACAACAAAAAATTCATGGAAGGAAGACTATTATTTTAGGGCAATGTTGGTCTCTTCTTTAAACCATGGTTCTTGAATTTCAACCCAATGACAATGCTTATCTCAACAACCCTAGTTTGTATAAGACTCTTGAATCTTTCCATCTCACCGTGGACTATGAGAGTTTTATAAGGTATTGGAAACCCCCTTGATAAATGTATTAAGAATGACCCATGCCAAAGAAATATGGGAATCATCACCTATTTTATAATTTGTATAGAGTTTGCATTTAGTGAAGTTTTATCTGATCAAATCATTATAATATGTGATGATCATCGATCGACTCATGAATTGGATAACAAGAATATGAATTTAAGGTGTATAATTTGTCAAGATACATGTGACATTCGAGAGATCCTTACCCAGAGGCTAATGTCTCGAAGGGAAAAAAATGGAAAATAAGAACAAACCTTAAGGCTAAAGACACACTAAGATGAATCCTCAAGGGCTTGTTCCAAAATAGGATTCATAATGATATAATCCAAGAGCATTGAAAAAAGTACCTACCACTTCTTT
>LPNX011025472.1:43668-87313 GCA_001517045.1 Pseudotsuga menziesii | reverse complement strand
GGGAAATTTCCAGCATTTTGTCTTGGTATGGCCATCTATACTACAATAATTGCAAATAGCAATGATTCTCACCACTGTCCTTCGACTGAGCAGATTTGTAGGTCATCCTCCTGTCATGTTGTTGGGAACCATACTTTGTGTTTCCTATTGCTCCATTCTGTGCTGGTAGCAATGCTTGCATTCAAGAGTCCGCTGAATATAAATGAAATGATAATGAACACAGAAAAGACAGCATGCACATAGTAACACTGGCATTTACATGGAGAAAACCCTCTTCGGAAATAAAATATTCATTTGGAAACTGATACTCTTCTTTATTAAAGTAGATTATTGATTACAGAGCTCTCTATCTCAGATCCATAATGCATTTGGATACTGTGATTGCATACTGATGGTCTAGAGTCTGCTACAACGTTTCAGCTGTGAATTATCTTATCTTATTTCATGATTGGGTACTCCGATAAACTTAATCATCCTTCTTATAGCCATGTATCTCTATCTTTCAGCCAATCACAACACTAGTGCAAGCATTTCTCTTATTTGCTACAAAACCCTTTAGGAAATCCATCCTAGCAAGTGCTCCAAAGTAGGCAAGAAGATTCCATTTACTGATTTTTGTCTTGGAAAACTTGGTACGTTAGTCTCTAACTCAGATAGTTGGAAATCGACAAAGAAATGTGGGTAACAAGGTTCTTCCTTGCCCAATGCCTTTGCTCACACTACAATCACAAAATTCTCATCTAGTTCAGTCAATCCTCATCTTCTACCTACGACCGAATTGTTTGGTTTGCTATAGGCTTGCATAGGTTCTCAACCTCATGATTTCCAGGTGCATGTTGCGTTGATGAGATGAGTTCATTCTTGAGATATAATTTGATTTCCATTCTAGGATGGGAGGAGAATCTTTCCAAGAGAAAATTATTGCTCATATATACCTTGGATGACCTGAGGTATATGTGCCTCCCCAAAATGTAATGAATTTTTGTATGAAGCAAATTGAACTCTTGGGATATAATTTGATTTCCATTCTAGGATGGGTAGAGAATCTTTCCAAGAGAAAATTATGGCTCATATATACCTTGGATGGCATGAGGTATATGTGCCTCCCCAAAATGTAATGAATTTTTGTATGAAGCAAATTATAATTTGTTTCACTTCTAGATTGAGGTTTGTGGCCTGGACAAAAGTTGTCCTATGGTCTCCAATTCATGTCCATGGATTCTTTACTGTCCTTTATCGATTGAGCAATGTCCTATAGGTTCTCCTCAGTGATGCTTTTATTTTCTAGTTACCAAAGGGCTCATCCTCACTACAACTCCATTAGGCCTTTGTGGAACACACTCTCTCATTAGCTGTTTCTTAGATTTTTGGTGGTTGTCTAAATAGGATTTTAGTCTACACAGACATAATGTTGAATTAGTTTTCCTCGAGTTCAGGGCTAGGGCTTAGTTGCTAGGCCAACAGTTTTTACATGAAAATATGCCATCTGTAATAACCCCTGAAGTATGAAGCAGTGTAGAATGCACTTGAAAAACTGGTTGCACTGTTAAGAAGCAGTGCAAGAAAACAGTTTGCAGCAAGAACATAATTCCATATGTAATGTCTATCCCCATTGCTTACAAGTGCACTTTTTTTACTAAGTAGTGTTGAATATTTATTTTCTATTCAATTATTGCTGTGCTCCATGATTCCCACATCAATATAAGTTATTTAGCCATTACTCTCTTAAGAGTGCTGCACAACCTATCCTGCTTTGGTTCCCTCTTACAAAGTTGTCAAATTTCAGCTTATATCTTCCTCTGCTGTCTTCGATGTTTATGGTATCACTATGGTCATCAGGTTAATAAATGAAGGATTATGTTGCCACTTTCCAGTGTCTATGTAAAAATATGTAACCAGTAAAGATATTTACCAATTACTCTCTTAAGACCGCTTCACAACCTACTCTGCTTAGCTCCTCTGTTGTAGAGCTGTCAAACATCAGCAATAGTTATTGACCATAATGCAAGGGAAAAATAATTTACATTTATCAACAATACTGATCAACTGCTTTAGTGTGAAATTGTCAAAAGCAATGGATCTTTGCCAAAAGGTTGCACCAACTCTAGTTACAAAGACATGGTCCATGCTACAGAATTGTTTACGGGTGATAAAGGAAATATGCAATTTGGACAAGGTTAGGACTTCAATGCAATGCATTGCAATCTTTGGGTCAAATATTTGTAAACACTTTCAGCAATTGGGAAGTCTTATACTTTTTACTCATTAAGAATATCAACCTGTTCTCATTTTAAAGATAAAGAGGGTCAATAAAAAATTTGTATATATTAAGAGCTTCATTATTTTAAGGCTTTAAGCTAACGTAATAGTATCAAACATAGTTATTTGTGTCCATGTGATGCCTTACATACGATTTCTATTTATATAATGTGCAACAAGTGGCATATCCACATTAATGATCCTTTATAATTCAATTTGTATGATACAGTGATGATCAAGAGCAAATGATTTTGGATTTGAAAGCTAATTATTTGCAAGCTCAAGTGGATGAAGAGGTGTATATTCCGGATTACTCTACTTATGTCAAGGTGGGTTTTTTCATTGAATAATTCTTTTTCATTTGGCTACATATATTTGCCACTTTTGCTAAATATATCAAATGCTAGAAGCTGCAGAGTATGAGCCCGTATATAATCTCTTCAATTTCTTTTTTGGATAATATATATTATGATATCAATGATAAACCTAGACCTTGAGAGTAAAGATAAGATTTTTTGGGGGGAACTGGAACTATATCTAAAAAGCATTATACTTTGGTCTACTATCAATCCAGTCTTTTGAACCATTGTACCTGAAAGATCCAATGAGAGTTCTCTCTAGTATTGCATGCTTTTTAAAAGACATATCTAAATTATTTTGATTACCCATGAGCAGCCAGAGTTCAGAACTGGGATTTCATCAATTTTATTCACTCTTTCTTTCCCAAATATTTCAAATATTTTGCATGTTTCTTTTTCCCTAAGAAATTCAGTTTCTTGATTACCTATAATGCGCTTCAGGCACATCTGTATTGGTACAATGGATCCTTGAAAAAATATAGCTTGGTAATAGTCTATTGACATGCAGACCTCCTCAGTAAAAAGCCTCTGCAAAAACTATATATCACCATGTGGGTTTAAATTTATGCCTAGTAAGCGTTCAAGTATCTTTAAACCTGGGTCTTTATTTTGAATTTGGAAAAAGATATATGCATTTAGCTAATAAGCATCAAACTGTAATAAAGTCCAGGCTTTTGATATGAACCAGGAAAAAATGTTAGTGAATAGCAAATAGAAAGTTATGTTTCGGCCTATGCCTTATTAATTAAAAATAATTTGCTTACCTTCGCTTGAGCTTCCCCCATTAATTTTTCCTTGTTAGATTAAGCTACAGAATATAGGCCTATAAGGCTATATATAAGCCTTTTAATCTATATATTGGAAACTATATGTTATGATGTTAATCATAAACCTGACCCTTGAAAGTGAATGTGGGATCTTTTTAATAGGCTCGGATTATATCCAAAAAGCAATGTGGTTTACTCCACTACCTATGCATTGTTTTGAAGCATGATTCCTGAAACAATCACTGAAAATTATGTGTAGTATTTAATGCTTTCTTGGACTCATGTCTAAAGTGTGTGGATTATTGATGAATACCAGAGTCCAAAATTGAGATTTGATCAATTTTATTCACCTTTTCCCTTAAATTTTTCAAATATTTTCCATCTTCTTTTGCTGTCAGAATTTGAGTTTCTTGATTCTCTGTTAAGCATTTTCAGCAAATTCACGATAGCTTAACAGATGCTTGGAAAGGGTACCTTACTAGTAGAGTCATAGCTTAGCATATATCTCTAAAAGGATTTTTTTTGTTGAGATACAGAGTCCAAATCCCCTCAGTAAAAGGCTTTTGCAAAAAACCACATATGCCTAAATGGATTTGAACTTATGGCTAGTAAGCATGAAAACATGTTTAAGCCTGGACCTCATGAGTAGACATCAATTGAATGTCATCAACATCCCAACACATTCAAACAGCAAAAGGTGCTGATGGAGTAGTTGCATTGTACTTTTTGCAGATACAGCAAGGGTGTGTATTTTTAATAAGAACCATTTTTATATTTTTGATCACTTTTATTTCTGGTGGATATTGCATATGATATTGAAATTGAAGAAGATTTTTCAACTTCAACTGCATCGTCATCTGCTCCCGCTAGTAGTACAAGATTTGTCTATATAGGGAAAGATAGCTCCAAAGGTATTGATGTTACAATATTGGTTCCTTGTGATCATTCATATTTGTGTAATAGATTTTTCAAGGTGATATTGGTCTCACAGTGTTTCACATATTTTTTGCAAAAGACAAGGAAAGTGATAGGCAAAAATTATTAGATGAAAAGATCGAGGAACTAAAGCCCAGAAAGAGAACCCCTGATGAAATTAAGGCTGCTTATGGCCATAAGAAAGATCTGGTAAGGTCTTTTACGTTATACCAAAGAATCCTTTTTATCAATGTTCCTTCGGTAGGTATCTTACTAACAAACGGTAAACTGGGGTGGCAGGGCTTGCAGTAAACAGGCTTCAAGAGTGGGGAGAGAAGCTACAGGTATATTTATAGATCTGAGATTCTAAAATTCAAATCGATGATATTTCAAAGTGTTAAGTTATTGTTGTATTTATATTTCCATCCAGCATGTAGTAGAATCCCAAGCACTCATATTTGGAGGAAAAATTAGTTAAAACTTAAAATCGATTACAATATAGGAGAAAGATCTGGAATATAAACTTTATTGAATTGGAGTCAGTTGATACAATGACATCATCCCCTTTTATTTCATCAATTCGGTAGTTGTGCTACCTAATACTCTTATCCACTTTACTAACTAATGACCTAATATCACTTAAATAACATGAATTTATTACATTTCAACTTAGTATTGGAGTGTTACAACCTCCCTTAGCACGACAATACTATTTTGAACTATTGCATGCCCTTCCCCTCTCGACATAAAAAACTTGTAAAGACGATTACAATATTAATATAGGAAACAAATTTTCACTGGTGTCGGGTTTTGGATTATGAGAACGACAGCTTTCCAATGTCAGAAAATCCAATAAATAGGACATCATCAGGATTCTTGTTCTCAAGTGTGAGCTCATTCAACACAGAAAAAATATCAGAACCCCAAACCCAAAAGATGGAAACCATATGATGTGGACTCGGGCTCTCAAGAATGAGCTCCAGTTCTCTCAGGTCATTCTCTTTAGGTTTATTTCAAGTTTTTGTCAATATTTTGAATCAGGCCCTCAAGGGTCTAGGTTTGGCTTGTTAATTTTTAGTTTGCAGTCCAAAACAATGCCTCGACATGAATGTATTTTATTTTGTACATATTCAATAGAGAAGTATCTCAATTACCAAAACAAGACAGTAGCATGTGTATAAGTAACATGTGTATGAGTCAGGCAGAAAACAAATAAATAACATAAAAGCATGATCTTACGAACCTCTGTCATGGCAAGCCAACAACCAACCATGACAACCCGCTCAACTTGTCCCACAGTCTCAATATATTTAGTATCCTCTTCTTGCATTCCATTTGTTGTTTCAGGATCCTTTTTGTCAATTGATAAAGCCCGATTACCAAATTGGATATCATCAATAAAACTTTCAATCTTCTCTGGCATATCCAATGCATCTACAGAAACTACCCAAAGTTCCAACGATGTCACCCACACCACAAGTCCAAGAAGCCTCTCTAGGGAAGCCTGTACCTGAGAGGCACTTGCTCGAGTAGCCTCAGAAGTGCAATCCAATTCTTGAATTGTGTATCGTAGTGTAAGAAATATTCCATGAATAAAGATGTGCTCACATTCTTTCACCAGATATTTCTCACCCTCTTCAATTCCCATTTTTAACCAGTCAATCTAGGACTGAATGTATTCTCCAATTGGAGTTCCAACATTATTTCTATGTAAGTAATTATTTTCAGGCCTCTTAGCACTCTTGCGCAGTAAACGAGATTCAAACAATTCAGACTCAAAAACATGATCTTGGGAAATTTTCATAGTCCAGCCAAGATCCTGAACATACTTTATAAAGATAAGATGAAAATCCAATGCTCCTGCATCACTCTCTCTCACACTTGGACTGCTAACAAGATTTTTTGAACACCCGATAACTTCATTAACAGTGACCTTATTAGTGATTCCAGGTAGAGGAGTAGGAAACTATATAAGGATTTGAAATGCATTTTCTCTCAATTTGTCCCAACTATCTACAATAGTTCCAACGAATACTAGTGTGGAATCTACTAAAAGCAGCCCTTGATCATATGGATGGTAGTAACTAGTACCTAAAGATGAATACGATGCACATTGACTAGACTCTTGCTTTTCCAGTTGATGAATGGACCAAACATTAATCATCACCAATAACAGCTCCATAGCCATGCTCTTCCTTTCATAGGGAGCTGAAGGATACAAAGATGAAAAAATAAGGCAGCCCAACCACTTCATAAACCGGTCGAGTTCCCTTACACCTTCCAATATACTCTTATTGTATTTCTTATAATTTTCTGCAAGTGAATAACCTGTTTCTACACCATATATGCACACATTGCTGCTACCATTAACACATAATTTGGATGCAATTTGTTTCATTTTCCTTTCAATTGCAGTACGTACCTATGAAAAAAACTTTCTGAAGAGCATAGTCCACTTCATTCCAAAAGCTATAGAAGAGCAACACATGTTTAATGAAATTGCCATTCGCATCAGACTCAGCTCTAAGCTGGATACCAAGATTGATGTCTTCGGATTTAAGAACAACAATTCTACAACATCTATACGAAGCATATCATCAGTGTGAGTTAATGAAAATTTCAGCCACCAACATGCACTTGAACCTTGGACCCTTTTCCAAAATCCACAGCCAAGCCATTTTCTTGCTGCCTAATCTCGTCACTATCATCTGAAAGCAATGAAGAATTGCAGTACCACTCAATGTCTCCTTCTAGAAAAGCAAGTGAACGAGCTACCTTCAACAAATAGATAGTCGCAACAACATTCTGATCAATTGTTAAATCTCCTGGAAGACCAAATTCTCCTTCTATTTCAACCCAACTGAATATGCCATTCATGCTTTCCGTTTTAGTGTCATGGTTGAAAATAAAAGCAAGCATGGTAAAAATTCCATCACCATCTATCACTGACCATGACAAATATTGAAGTCCAAGCTTAAAGTAGGTGGGTAGTCCCTCCTATGAAAAATACATCCCTTATGTGTTTAGTGAGTTAAAATACATAATTATTGCTATGTTATGATTCCATGATGGGATAAATATTACTTTGAGAGAATTCTCCAAAGTTAGTCCATTTGTCATGTGAAGGAAGGTGAGTGCTATTGATTGTTTCTCTTATTCAGAGTGATTTTGATATGATGAGTTTGTTTGTTTGTATATTGATTTTTATAACTATTAATAATATCAATGTACATTTTACACATTTATACATAAACAGTGGGTTGTGTAGCTTATGTCACAACCTAATAAAATTTAAAATGTTAATCCAAATTGCTTAAAGAGCATAAAAATAGTTATCAAAATTGGCAGCTGGGAATTCACATTTAGTGATTTTCCATAAATGTCACTTAGCACCCAAAATATAGCAACCCTAAAGCTTTGCCATTAAGGCTTGAGAGGAGGCAATCACACAAATCCATGAACATCAATTATGTTTTCATTCAAAGTGGACTCCTATCCATCATTAGCTAGCTTAGCATTCATGACAATGGTTTCCATCCATTGTTCTTGAGCAACTTCTCATTCTTCGAGAAAGCAAGGCAAGAACTTTGTCATTTGACATTTGTGGGTGAGGATGGGCTATGAGAGGCTTATTATGGCATTGTTCATGCATTCTTGTACATCACAGTGAATGCTATGCCTTGACCTTTCTTTAGAGTGATGCAAGTACTTGGTGCAACACAAATGTTGCAAGAGAGTCCATAAGAGGCTCCTTGCTTATGCTGCAAAGACTTTTACCATAATACTCAAACAATTAACATAGAGGCACCACATCCAACTCCACTTTTTGTTCTTGTATAATAATCTTTATATAGAGATTAACACAAATTAATGAACCATTTTCCCATTAAGACCTTTGTACATGTTGGCCCTGGTTAAACAAGATGTGTTCATTTTTTTTTGTATGAGGAATATGATTGCATATCCAATGAGTTGCAACACTTTTTGAAAACTAGTGAACTAAAGCATTTTATCCTCTTAAAGGGTGACCTTCCATGAAATGGGTGTAGGGGGATATTGAATGGTTGCATGTCAATATTGAATGGTTGCATGACAATAAGATTGTGTAATTGTTTAGGATATTTTGTTGCTTGAGCATGGTAGATTTTTTTGCTTATTAGTGTGTTTGGAAAAATAAATTGGATTTTAAGCATGCTTGTCTTTGGATGTTATTGTCTTTTATTAGAATTACAAATGATGAAATCTATGTGTTAATATTGCTCATCTTCCTGATTCTTAAAGGGTGCTAGCTCAATGGAAGAGCACTTGCTTTACAAGCAGGAGATTGGTGGTTCGATTCCTCCATGCCCTAATGATATTGCAATGTATTTCTAAAGGTAAAAAATGTAGTAGTGCAAGATGGGATGCAATATTAGAAGCAATACTAAATGCAAAACATGATGTAAGAGTGGACGTCACACCAAACAAAAAAGTGGACGCAAAATCCGACCTTATGTCAGACACAAATGTGGACACAAAAATGGATGTCATACTAAATGCAAAATTGGATGCAAAAAGAGACTCAACACTAGACACAATTAATGACTCAAAACTAGATGTAATAATAGGTCCAAAACTAGACGCAACAATACATGAAAAAGAGGATTCCTAACTAGATGTAAAATTGGACATTAAATTGACCACAAAATATGGTGTATTGATGGACATAAAACTAGGCGTAACACCAGGTGCAAAATTGGAAGCAACATTTGGCGCAAACAAAAACTTAAAATGAGACACAATTTTAGATGCAAGACGGGACAAAACATTGGATGTAAAACTAGACGTAATATTGAATGCAAGATGGGATGCAACATTGGACACACAACTAGATGCAATATTAAATACAAACATGGGCGCAAAACTAGGCACAACACTAGGCGCAACACTAGGTGCAAAATTGGGCTCAAACATAGATGTAGAAAAAGACATCAATCGGGATGCAACACTACGCGCAACACTAGGTGCAAAATTGGGCTCAAACATAGATGCAGAAAAAGACATCAATCGGGATGCAACACTAGGTGAAAACCTAGATGCAAAATATGACGTAAAATGAGATGAAACATTTGGCACAAACATGGATACAAAAAAAGACATAAAACAAGATACAAAATTAGATGCAAATGGGGATGTAACATTATAAGTAAATTTGGATGCAAAACTAGACGCAATATTGGGCCTAAAATTGGATGCAAACCTGGATGCAGAATTGGACACATAATTTTATGTAAAACATGGTGCAAAATTGGGTGCAAGACTCGATGAAAAACTAGGAGCAAAATAAGACACAACATTGGATGCAAAAATGAGCGTGAAACTGGGTGCAAACAAGGATGTAACAAAGGACGCAAAAAAAAATGCAATAGAAGTTGAAAAATTGGGCACAAATAAAGGCGTAACATTAGATGCAAAAAATTGGGCACAAAAATGGACACAAAAATGGATGTTAAAAAGGACGGAAAAAAATATGCAATAGACGGTGTTTTACGAAAATGTACAATAGCATCTAGTTTAGCGCCGGATTGTTCACCACAATTAGGAAAAAATTACACTAAAATCCGGCGCTAAATTCGACGCTAAATCCAGTTTTTGTTGTAGTGCATGGTATTGAAATTGTACATGATGTAGATAATATAATTAAATCATGGCGAGGAGCTCAAGGCCAAGGCCTTTCCATTGATTTAGTGTTTGTGTATAGGTGATCAAGGTTGATTCCTATGGTTATTGTGTTAGTCATGCATAATATATTTTGAATATAATGTAAATGTAAAAATTAAAAAAATACCACAGGTAGCTATGAACTAAAATGTGAAAGATATGGGGGCATGATTTCACAAGGAATAGGGAGGGGAGTTATTCAAACCCACTGAGCCAATAGGGTGTGACTAGATGTCAATGGGGAAACCCATGAACCCTCATCTACCTTTTTTTCATTTGTCCTTAATCATTCATTTCTTCCAGAAGTTGGTTTAGGAAGTTAATGATTTGGGATAAGAAAGGCATGTCATTCTGATTGTGTGTATAAGAAAACCAACAATTCTACAGTATGGGAAGCCACGTTCTTTCTTTTGAATCAAGAAAACCATGGATTGCGCTCCTAGTCTAGTTTCTTGGGTCACGGTGAAGATTTGGGGGTTATTCTTCTATCCTACGCTTATGAGGGTTCATTCTATCATTCACCATTCATTCATTCATGATTTCTTAGGAGATGCATAGGGGTGGTGGTTCGACTAACCTTAGTCATGGAAGTGTGGTTCCACAGTGTTTGTCTAAGTGACATTGGGGTATGCAAGTAAACCCTATTGTCTCTGTGTTATAGAGTGAAGTCGGTGTGCTGAGTTTCCTTGTGGATTTCTGTGATGTGCATCCTTGTTTTGGTATGAATACTTAGGTGTGGAAGAGGCCCAGAATTGGATGATAAAATTAGTGAAGAGAGGAACCTCAGAAATAGATCAAGAGGGGTTGGTAAATCATTTATGCACACCCTAAAGAGAATTGGAAGGGAAGGTATGTCCTAAGGGAACTATGTAGCAGTGAAGGGAATAATTCCTTGTGTTGGGTGTGTAGGTATTGTGGAATTCCAAGATAGATAGATCTAGTGTAGGTGTCCATAGCTCGGTGGTTGAGCTCACTAGCTTAGAAATTATTCCTTTCCATTGCCTTAGTAGCCTGTGAAACCCAATTGTATATTGGCTTGGATGGACAGTCTGTGAAATCCAACTATTTGTTGGCTTGACTGGATAGTATGTGAAACAAAACTGTAGGTTGGTTTGACTGTGTTTTGATGTGTGCTGGCTATGTGTGAGCCTGTTGTTCCCTAGTTCCTTATGGAAATCATGCCTAGATCAAGGGTGGCAGTGGTGTTGAGAGATTAATGAACACATTGGCCTATGGTTGGGTGGAACGTTGCAACAACATATCTAGTTGTGGAACAACTTCATCACTCAAGATAAGTATTCTTTGTCATTCTTGTTAATGCAATGTAATTGCTTAGGATTGAATGACTAAATAAATGAATATGATGAATGCTTGCAATGTTTCAGTAGAGTTTACTATTGATGAATGTTCCTGCATTTGCATTTGTTTATGCCTTGTATGTTTTAATGCATCTTGCCTAAGTTCTTGGAGAATGCAAGCCTGCTAGAGATCCAGAATGCATATGACTTAGTGTTTTCGCCCTTTGAAATCTGCCTGGGGAAGTCGAAAGGAGGAAATAAAAAAAAAGCAGTTGAAACAACGAAGAATGTGGGATTTTGCAACAGAAAGGCAGAAAGGGGAGTGCAGAGGGTGAAGTGAGGAAAGGACAGGTTCAATGCAGAAAAGGTGTTTCCAGTCGTAGATGAGATCTATGTAGGGAGGAATGAATGTTACAGTGGTTTCTAAGTATGAGAATGAATGCTAAAGAGTTTGTTAATTTCCATGCCCTGTGTTTTGAAAGGAGAACAAGGGTTCTTGAAGCAATTTTTTTTAATAATTCCGCATTATGGGGTATGGGGACATTATAGATTGGTATTAGAGCTATGGTTGTAACATTGGGCCTAGATGGGCCAGGTGATAGTAAGTAAATTGTTTTTTCTTCTGAAATTGTTATGTAGCTAACAATGATGTTTATTAACACATTTTTGCAGTCATAGTGCTGATTGGAAGAGTTGGTTTTTGGCTTAGACATGAGAACCTACGGCATGAATGATGCACAAAATCCTTATGAGCATGATGAAGATGGTATGGGGGGAAATGTTTGCATTGGAAATGATGAAACAGATTCCAGCGGAAGGAGATTTCAAGAGACTTTGCCAAAATTTGCAGCCACCATGAGAAGCCTAAGGGTGGAGATGCAAAGATACAGAGAAGATAATGAGAGAATGATTAAAGGTCAAGAAGAGCAGAATCAGTTGAATGCAGCCATGCTGTAGAGTTTGATAGACATCCAAAGGAGTATAAACTTTGAGCATTGGGAAATAAATCTGGAAGGAAGTAGGAGTGGTGCTAGAAGAAGAAAGAGGTCTTCTAGTGGATCATCTGACTCTGAAGGATCCACTAGGGGTACAAGTTCTTATTCTCACATGAATAAGAAAAAGATCCTCTACCAGAATAGGTCATGTGATGAATTCAATAACGCTAAGCCTCCTATGTTTGATGGAAAGATAAAGAATGGTCAAGAAGAAGAGGTCAAATATCTAATCAACACCAACATCCTCATGTAAAACCAGATCCATGCCAACTCCCTAATTATGTATCTTTCTACTATGTTTCTTTCCTCTCCCTTCATGTATCATCTTGAAAGGGAAAACTTATAAATGTGAAAAAACAATCTTTGATCCCATAGAACCTAAACATCTCACACCCAAATCAAAACCTTCCTAATCCCTCATATCCTCTACAAAATGACCTACAAATACAAATACAAATACAAATGATCCTGTAGAAGGTTTGAAGATAACTTTCATAAAAAAATTCTTGAATCCTATGAAAGAGTCAAATTTAATGAGGAATCAAACCTTACAAGCCCTTAAACAACATGTAGGGTAAATAACCACATCCTCGCTACCATGAGATAGTAGTGCATGCTTTTCAATACCAAATACGAGATCTAAACTTGTGTGTGCACTATAGTAGAAGTAGTGATCCCGCTAATGAGTTTGTACAAAAGATGTGTAAGGTGACATCATCTTCCCACAAAGATATAAATAGGAGACCCTCTAAGGAGGCAAAACTTGGGGGAGAACAACAAATATGATCCTTCGTAAGGTTATCTTTTGAATAGTTGACAAGTTGTGCATTTTCACCCATGATGAAAGTACCCATGGTGAAAGTATGAGAGTTGACTTTAATATATCTTCTTCACTTTTTAAGAAAAAAAATCCTTGGTGTATGGATCCCCTCCATCTTTTGAATAGTCGACAAGTTGTGCATTGTAACCCATGATGAAAGTACCCATGGTGAAAGTATGAGAGTTGACTTTAATATATCTTCTTCACTTTTTGAGGAAAAATCGCATCCACCAAATAATCTAGAAAACCTATAATATCCTTGGTGTATCGATCCCCTCCATATTAAAGAATAAAGAATAAATTTTGAGCTTTTTAATTTTGTTTTAACAATTTTCACAAAATAAAGTTAATAATTAATTTATATCCTTATTATAAATTTATATATTTTTTAAAATATATATATTTTTTCTTTAGTGAAATAGGTTTCACCCATTAGAAAATTTTTGCATTGTTAAATTTTGATGAGAGATTAACTACATTTAAAACTAGTTGGACTCTTTAACTAGCATGTCTATGCATTGAAACAAGGTGATTAAGATTTAAATTCAAAACATTAAGTATCATTCAATATCTATTTTACCCTTTATAGATGGACAACTATTTTTTCCATGCAAAAAAAAAATTGCATAAATCCCTTTATTACTTTGCAAGTGAAGGGATTCTCCAATTTCCCCCCTCCAAATTTTTAGATTGTTGACAATCAATGATATTAAGTTTAAATCCACTTTACACATAACTTCTTTCATATGGATTTTCAGTGCTCAGTCCCACATCAATTATGGAACATCCATTGGAAATTAACTATGAACACATCCACAATACACAACTTAACTTTCACTATTTTGGATGATACATGGATAAAATTGTACAAAAAGCTAAAGCCGCTAGTAAATTCAAGAGTGAAAGCTCATTTAATTATCAAGCTAATGAGAAAGTACAACAATATATTGATGGAGTCTCGGCTCGAGATCGATGTTTTAGTAAGTATTTTTTATTTAATTGTTAGTTCTTTATAATAATTTTTTTAATGAAAAAAACTTTTTAATGTTTATTAATGTGTTTAAGTGCTACAACAGTTCATGCCACACAAGGAACTTAGCAATTGAAATAAGTTGTATTAATTTGTTTTCTTATGACGTGACTTTGCAATGGGTTGTATTTGTTTTATAAAATTGATTAAAACTATAATTTTGTTGTTTAGATCTCCCAATACCTAAACAATGACACTCACACTAACTAAGAACATCTAGGATATTTTTTATTCTCATTTCATAGGATCATAGGATGGTTACATTTTCATTACTAATATTCCTTCAATAACAACATCCCCTTTCTTGGATTTCCATATGGGAATTTTCTTTGTTATTGTGAGCCAAAGGACATCACGATATTGTGCAAGAATTCAAAATTTTACTCCATGGCAGGGTAATTTTTAGGGGCTATTTTTGGGGGTTTTTTCAAAAAATAAATTTGTTATTTGGTCATTTTTAGTCTTTAATATCACCTATATTTAGATAAAATATTTTTTTATCGTAATATTTGCCAAAATTTACGCATCTCCATGTTAATTGTATGTTTCATATTTAATATTCACCTACCTATATATAAACATGTTTTTTTCAATCCCAAACAAATTCCTAGAATACTTTATTTAAGTATAATATTAGAATCCTTAAAAAATACCCTGCCTTGACCTTGTATTCATTTAGGAATCGGTTCCTCCTAAACCATGTTTTGCAAAGCAATGTCTACTTTATTCTAGATGCAACGATTATCACTTGTTTGTTGGGATATATGTTATAATGTAAGGTGGTTATAATACAAGCCATGGATTCATGATTTCATCATCTATGGCTAGTCCCCGGTTTTAAATACTAGGAGAAGAAATGAATGAGACTGTGCAACAAGATATTAATCAAGGATAGTTCTACAACAAAATTTTAATACTCTTGTAAGTGTGTATGTGGTGCATGGGAGTCAAAGTTTCATACTATTTTTGTACATATATATGTTAAAATTATTTGTTAGAAAACCTGTCCAAAATGAAGGGATTTAAACGAGAAAACTTCTCAAAATAAGGTGATTTGATAACTCTTTGTCGTAGGTAAATTTGATGGAGATTCTATAATATATTGATAAATGTGATCCATAAATGCAGGGAGTCCAACCGTTTCACTATTTCTGAAAATATTATAACATATGATCATGTGTGACACATGTTGCATCCCTAAGTGCCAAGCATTAATTTACAATCACCTTTCGTAAGCCAATTGAATGGTAGAAAATAAAGCATTAATTGAAAATCACCTATGGTAAGTTGGTAGCCTGGTACAAAATAAATGCAATAAAATGGTTTTGTTTCAATAGGATATCACAATTAAAACCAATTGACAACAACATTGAAATGATTAGTTTGCAACTTGACAATTATTCCTTCTTAAATCCCAACTAGCCTATGTTTAAGATGAATAAGTAATGGATTAAAAGTGAATGCAATCACATAATATAGAATTAAATTGTGTAGTGGATGATCATAAATTATAATTAGAATTGAAATTCATGATATTTTCATTGGTTTGTACTTAATTAAGCTGAGTATTTAAATTAGGGAATTTGGATTCAAAATTGTGGTTAATCAAATGTTATTGGAATTGAAAATGTTATTATGAAAATGGATTCAAAACCATGGTTGGTCAAATGGTTATTGGATTTTGGGAATAAGATATGAAACTTGAAAGTTTGAAATTGAAGTGCTTTTCAACTTTAAACTTTTGTTTTTCATTATTCCAATTTCCAAACTCCTTGGACTTGGTTAGGTTTCATTTGTTTCCACCATCATCGTTGAGTCTCTAGCCTATTTTAATTATATTTCCAAATTTTTTTTTTAGTACATGTTAGAGACATGGTAGTTAAATATTTGGCAGTAGCTCATGCCAAGGAGCAAGTAGATCTAGGATTCAATCAAGAGTCAATAGAGTTACTTGGCCAAGTAGGTGAACAAACACAATTATCTAGGCTCTTGATGGAGAAAGTTCCTTGATCACTTTTCAATCCATATTTACTTCATCATTCATAAATGAGATATGGAGATTGATGTTGGTAAGCGAGATGGTGCATCACTTCCTCTTTTGATAGGTTTGTGAATGGTTGATATGGAGACCCCCCATCCTCTTGTCTTGAATGTCTCTATTGGTAACTACACGTTGATGCATGTACTGTTGAAAGGACACAAAAATCATAGGATAAAATATTTGAAACTTATGATTGGATATGTCTATTAGTGTTTGCAAGAATCGTAGCCAATTGAGCTTGTCAGTTGGATTGGAATATAGGATTTGAGGGGAAGAGGCACCTTAAACCATTCCTATCAAAATTACAAGTTTTAAATGAATTAACTCTTGACCCTTTCTTAGGTTGTTTCCATTGTCAAGTTCAACCCTTTTTAATGTCATTTCCACCGTCATCATTGACCCTTGCTCAAAATACTTCCACCCTTTATTATCGTATTCATTCATAGGGTATATTTTATTCTAATCACACTCCAAGGGATCCTCCTGAGCAAAGGAAGGAAGGACACATCCTCCCAAACACCACCAGACATCTACCCACTTGCATAAGTGCACATCGACACTAGAGACAAAAAAAGATATATCCACTAATGATTATTTGCTCTAGATGAGTGTGTCTCTCCTCTGCTTCATATAAAGGGATTCCTTCCCTTAGGGATTCCTTAAGGGAGTGGCCCGAAACATATATAAAGGGATTCCTTCCCTTAGTGGAGATTAAGAATAATTGGGTTGTTCTTGTGGCTAAATGATTTTTTGGGTATGAGCAACATTGAGAATAGTTTTTTGTTGTGCTATTTTATAGGTGTTTATTTATATCTTTTTGGAAATGAGTGGACTTTGTTATTGAAGTAATTCAAGATAATAATTTTGGCATTCTGAACATATTTTTTTGATTTACTCCCTCTTCTCTATTTATTAATTTCTATTATCATTGGACATTATGCAGATTGTATTTCATTTTGAGTCAAACTTGATATTTTTATTGGAACTTTTATTACTTGCTGATTGGATTTTCCATAGTTATAATTTTTTTTAATTACTTCCTTTGAGGTATTTTAATGTTTCTAAAATCAATTAATATACTATTAATATGAATATGGATGAGATAATAAATTTTCGATATATTATTACTTTTTTATATGAAATGAATCATTTATTTTAACCTACGAACATTGAAAGCGTAAATATACCATGAATGATTTATTTTAACCTATGAACATTCGAATGTTAAATATATCATAGATATACAAATCGAAATAGAACCCTGTCGTTCAAATTTGGTCCTTGCAATCACAAGAATTTTATCGCCTCTTGAAGGGAGAAGAAGTATAAAGTGGACATCAGATCAAGGGTCAAGTTTTCAGGAATTGGGAGGCATTCAAAGGATCAAGGTCTTGAAAATGGGAGGATTTTGGTGGAGGATGTGATACAAACAGAAGGATAGGATCTCCCAATACCTAAACAATTACACTCACATTAACTAAGAATATTTGGGCTATTTTTTATTCTCATTTTGTAGGATCATAGGATGGTTGCATTCTCATTACTAATATTCCTTCAATAACAACATACCCTTTCTTGGATTTGCATATGGGAATTTCCTTCGTCATTGTGTGCCAAAGGACATCCTGATATTGTGCAAGACTTCAAAATTCTACTCCATGACCTTGTATTCATTTAGGATTTGATTCCTGCTAAACCATGTTTTGCAAAGTTGTGTCTACTTTATTCTATGCAACAATTATCACTTGTTTGTTGGGATATATGTTATAATGTAAGGTGGTTTTAATACAAGCCATGTATTCATGATTTCATCATCTATGGCTAGTCCCCAATTCTAGAGGCTAGGAGAAGAATTGAATGAGGTTGTACAACAAGATATTAATCGAGTAGAATGCCACAAGAAGATTTTAAAACTCTTGTAAGAGAGTATGTGGTGCATGGGAGTCAGAGTTTCATATTATTTTGGTAGAGATAGATGCTACAATTTTTTGTTATACAACTTGTCCAAAATGAAGGGATTTAAATGAGAAACTTCTCAAAATAAGGTGATTTGATAACTCTTTCTCCTAGGTAAATTTGATAGAGATTCTATAATATATTGACAAATGTGATCCAAAAATGCGAGGAGTCTAACTTTTTCACTCTTTGTGACAATATTATAACATATGATCATGTGTGACACATGTTGCATCCTTAAATGCCAAGCATTAATTTACAATCACATTTCGTAAGCCAATTGAATGGTAGAAAATAAAGCATTAATTGAAAATCACATATGGTAAGTTAGTATCCTGGTACAAAATAAATGCAATAAAATGGTTTTGTTTCAATATGATATCACAATTGAAATGAATTGACAACAACCTTGAAATGCTTAGTTCGCAACTTGACAACTATTCCTTCTTAAATCCCAACTAGCCTATGTTTAAGATGAATAAGTAATGCAATAAAAGTGAATGCAATCACATAATCTATAGTTAAAATGTATAGTGGATGATCATAAATTATAATTAGAATTGAAATTCATGATATTTTTCATTGGTTTATACTTAATTAATTTGAGTGATTGAAATTAGGGAATTTGGATTCATAACGATGGTTAATAAAATGGTTATTTGAATTGAAAATGTTATTATGAAAGTAGATTTAAAACCATGGTAGATCAAATGGTTATTGGATTTTGGGAATGAGATTATGAAATTTGAAGATTTCAAACTGGAGTGGTTTTCAACTTTAAAATTTTGTTTATCATTATTCTAATTTTGAAACTCCTAGGACTTCGTTAATTTTTGTTTGTTTCCACTGCCATCGTCACATCTCTAGCCTATTTTAATGTTATATTTCTACCTTTTTTTCTAGTTTAGTACATGCTAGAGACATGGTAGTTAGATATGGGGCAGGAGCTCATGCCAAGGAGCAAGTAGATCTAGGATTCAATCAAGACTCAATAGAGTGATTGTCCAAGTAGGTGAACAAACAAAATTATGTAGGCTCTTGATGGAGAAAGTGCCTTGATCACTTTTCAATCCATATTTACTTCATCACTGAGAAATGAGATATGGAGATTCATGTTGGTAAGTGAGATGGTGCATCACTTCCTCTTTTGCAAGGTTTGTGAATGATCGATATGGAGACTCAACTGGAAGAGCCCATCCTCTTGTCTTGAATGGATATGTTGGTAATCATACAGTGATGGGTGTAGCTCTCAAAGGACCCAAAAATCACAGGATAAAATGTTTGAACCTTATGATTGAATATGTCTATTAGTGTTTGCAAGAATCATGGCCAACTAAGCTTGCGAGTTGGATTGGAATATAGGATCTGAGGGGAAGAGGCACCTTAAACCATTCCTATCAAAAATGCAATTTTTAAGTGAAGTAACTCTTGACCCTTTCTTAGGTTGTTTCCACTGTCAAGTTCGACCCTTTCTCATGGCATTTCCATCGTCATCATTGACCCTTGCTCAGACTACTTACACCCTTTATTGTCGTGTTCATTCATAGGGTATATTGCATGTTATTCAAACTCCAAGGGCTCATCCTGAGCAAAGGAAGGAAGGACACATACTCCCAAACACCACTAGACCTCTAGCCACTTGCATAAGTGCACATCGACACTAGAGACAAAAAAAGATACATCCCCTAATGATTCTTTGCTCCAGATGAGTATGTCTCTCCTATGCTTCATAGGGTTGAGTGGCCAGAAAAATATATAAAGGGGTTCCTTCCCTTCATGGATATTAATAATATTTGGGTTGTTTTTGTGGCTAAATGATTTTTTAGGTTGTGCAACACTAAGAATAGTTTTTGTTGTGCTATTTTATAGGTGTTTATTTGTTTATTTTTGGAAATGAGTGGAGTTTGTTATTGAAGTAATTTAAGATAATAATTTTGTCATTCTCAACATAGTTTTTAGATTCACTTCCTTTTCTCTATTTATTGATTTTTATTATGATTGGACATTATGCAGATTGCATTTCATTTTGAGTCAACCTTGATATTTTTGTTGGTACAGATTGAATTTTCCATAATTATAAATGTTTTTTAATTATTTCTTTTGAGATATTTTTAATGTTTCTAAAATCAATAAAATTATATGAATGAGATAAATAAATTTTAATATATTTTACTTTTTCAGATGAAATGAATCATTTATTTTAACCTATGAACATTGAAAGCTTAAATATATCATGAATCATTTATTTTAACCTATGGACATTGAAAGGTTAAATATATGATAGATATGCAAAGTGAAATACAACACTACCGTTCAAATTTGGTCCTTGCGATCATAAGAATTTTGTCAGGGAGATCAAGGATCAAGTGGACATTGGGAGGCGTTCGAAGGATCAAGAGTCCAGTTTTGGGGAATTGGGAGGCATTCGAAGGATCAAGGTCCTAAAAATGGACATCAGATCAAGAGTCCAGTTTTTGGGAATTGGGAGGCTTTCGAAGGGATCAAGGTCTGAGCGTTCGACAATGGGAGGATTCCGGTGGAGGCTGTGTTATGAGGTGAAAAATATGTAGCATGTTGGAAGTCAACGGCTTTGAACCTGGGCCTCGTTCAGGTAATCCCGACGAGTTACCGATTTCCCTAACCTAAAGAAAAATATGTAGCATGTTGTAGATTAATTAATGTTGTTGCAACAGTTTTGTGGGTTGGGATTTAAGGGTTTAAAAAAAACTGCTAGACAGCGTTAAATACTTTGCTATATATCTATATATTTTAACCATATAGAGACCTACGTCACTCATTTTTAAAATCTCCAATTTGCATTTGCATCGGAATGATGGTTTTCTCTCCCTGTCGAAAGCTTTCTTGGAAGATGAAATATATATGCATTTAAGAAGAAGGACTTCATCGATTCTCTATGTTCATCTATGACAAGATCAATGAAGAAGGATTTCATCAATTCTCATGTTCATCCCTTTCTAAACACTACGGGAATCCAATTGGAGGAAGAAAAGGAAAATACGAATTCCAAGGTGCTAGGCCTTCATTCAGATGCCATAATTTCCTATGGCGAGGGATTTATCAGGAAGAGATCAAGACTTGTTGATATTTTGAAAGAACAATCGAAGTTTCCTGAGGATAAACCAATTAGAAGCATTTTGATTACAATTGAATTTAGTGAGCTCCGATTCAAAGACAAAAGGATGTAACAAAAAGGAAAGAAAAACTTGTCAACCTGGTTGTTGGAATGAACGAGGTTGTAAGCTCTCCAGAGACCATTATTGTCAGAAGATTTGCTGGTAGAGTAATGGGCGTGCATGGATTAATGAAGAAATTGGTGTCAAGGGTTTGGGGATCCTTCCTAGGTCAAGATACAAAATCTTTCATTCTAGCTCGAGGATAGGTGGCCTTTCACTTTCAGACTGCACAAGATGCGCTCCAGATATACACAAGATGCACACCCTTTTCTTAAAGAGGTGGTCTCCTATGCTCGACTCATCAATAGAACAAAACGATATGATACCTGTTTAGTTGAAAATGCCCGATGTCCCAATTGAATTATGGTTACTCTTGAGGCTCCTATGTGGAGACAGATTTATCTTTCTTAGACCTGGGATGTATGAACTTGGAAAAGAGCCCGCAGAGAGTATAGTTCTGGTAAAAGGTGACAAAAATTATAGTGAAATACTTGAAGTAGGTGCAACAGATGCCATATCTACGGTCATGTTATGAGCAATTTTCAAAATCCTTTCAAAAGGAAATTCTTGGAAGAAAAGAAAGAGCTCGGGGAATCAATGTAATAAGGAGGAGTCACAACAATTTTTATTTATTTTTAATCTACTGAAAAAGATAGTTATTCACAATCACTCGGAGGGGTTCTTTGTGACCATCTAGATCGTTCTCTGAATTCTTAGAATGTAGTGCTTCCAAGTCCTAAAAAAAGGATTATATTTATTTGTCGAGATCAATCACTAAATACTGACGCATTTAGGGTCTCTGTGCTCAGAGGTAAAATTTCAGCATATTGACTTGGCACAGGAGGACATAACACAGTAGAGTCCCATAGAGTCAAGGAAAATGCAGTCTCTTGTTCTTAAAAATTTCTTTCAAAGGTCTTTGCAGAAGGTTTGGTCACTCCCTTGGGGAATTTGTTAGAATTTCGCTCTATCCTGCAATATTATTATAAATATTCTCTCGGAGAAATGGAGGAACAAGATTACAAATATAAAGGTTTGGGAGAGCTCGAGGAACCCTTTTCAAAAGGTTATGGGGACCTAGATAGCAACAAAATTAGAGGAAGAGGAAGGAATTTTTTCTTCCAGAAATCATAAGAAACTAACTAAGGAAGTCATTAATGGAAACATAAATATATCGATGGAGTGCTTAAATAAGAATAGGGCCCACACTTGGTCCTAGATGATAATTGTTTGTCTAGATATTAGAGGGTGGTTAATCCCTCCAATAAGTTAGTTGTTTCTAAACTGTTTGATTTCACAAAATCCAATGTCATATTTATGCAATAAAATATGATGGAAGAAAAAATATAGTTGTAGATTTAGAGAAGTTATTTCACCATGGGATTTTAATTTTGTTGATTCAAAACTACATTCAAGCAAGCTGATTACATGTCGCTTATTGTGATACCCTTAGTTTGACCTCGGTGATGTAATTGACTGAATGATGAAATGTGCTAGCATGGATTCCTAGTGTGGAGCTCACTTCAATGCGAAGGGATGACTAGTGAATGGATAAGCATGTATGAGATATAGAAGTTATTGGACCATTTGGTTGGATTGTATTTCTAACCCGAAAAAGTATGTTAAATATAATGAGAATATGAATAATGAATTGTACAAGTAGGACTATGTAACAAGAATCGAAGTGGCTATCGCTCCACTAGAGGGGAAGAGGAAAGATGGTTTAGGGGAGATCAAAGATTGTTGTATTTTCTTCCTCCTCCAAGGATCGTGACCTAGGTTCAATCCCTTCTGCTCAATGCAACAAAGCCCAAGATATCGGCACGACAGAGAAGAGCTCAGTCAGCAACACCTGCGACGTAGATGCAATTCTCACCCGATATATCTCTCTTGATGGGTAACTACTAGAACCACATTTCTATAGTTGGGTGGGGGATTTATGGTACCTTGGTCCCTTACCAAGGTGCTCAATGGAGCCCATGGGTGGATTATTTATGCTCAATGTGAACAGTTAGGCCACGACCCAACTTCTCTTATGCAACTTATTATATCAGCATTATTTACGCAGCATAATCATGTTCAACTAATACAATTCGAGTGATATACATCTATTCATTCATAATAAAATCTATAACCATCCATTCAATGCAACAATTACACAAGTAACTCAAACATATTCAACATCCACACATATACATAGGATATAACGTGGAAACCTATTCGAGAAAAAACCATAAAGGTGCTCTTCATGTGGCATGAGGAATATATGTATCTTTTGTCTACACACTAAGCTATAGAATCTGTTCTATATATTCTTCTCTATATTTACAGACTCTTCCTTCCTCTCATGCTCTCTAATATTCTCTCCTCTCTTCCTACTTAGCTTTACTAATGATCCACACAAAGCCTGGATCGACTCAAGCTCTCCTACTCTTTTGCACACTCACTTGCAAATTATTCAACTCATATGCACTCATCAAAACCAATAGAAAAAATACAAAGAAACTAACAATCCAACAATAGGGTGAAAACGCAAAATTGGGTAACACTTCCGTGAGAATCGAGTGCCCAAACAACATAGCTGGCATTATTCAGTCGAATAACTATATTTATTCATCCGAATAATGAAGTTAGTTGGCCAAATAACTATAGTTATTCGGCCAAATAATGAAGTTAGTTGGCCAAATAACCTTTAACGGTGAACCGTTTAATTGGATGGAATGGATTGCCGGCCGGTAAGTTTTACTGGCATTTCAATACGTATTCGACCGAACAACTATTCGGCTGAACAACTATTTGGCCAAATAATTGCTTGGCCAAATAAATTTTCACCATAAAAGGTCAGCTGCAGCCTCATTTTTGTTGTTTTCTCCTGCAACGATTTGTCCTTGTCCTCATCCTCCCGCCACCCATCTCGCCACCCCGTCTCACCACCTATATCACCACCCGATTGGTTGGTCGTTGCTTGTCATCTCCCTCCACATCACCCAGCCACCTGACATGTACATCCACCATCCTGGCACCCCTCTACCTGTTTAGTTTCCTCTCGGCGTGGAGGTCTATTCGTGGAGGTATGTTTGTGGAGGTGTTCATGGTCTTTTTGTGGTGTGGTCTTGCTATGCTGCCCCTTGTTAAGTAAATATGTGTGTTCATTATAATTAAATCAATATCATGTGTTCATTGTAAATGATTGTTATGTCTATTGTTCTGAATTTTGGTTATATAAATGCATAGATCAGAAATAAACTCCATTAAATGTGCATGCTGTTAAAATCGGATAAATTATGTTTTGCTATAGCTGATAGCAATGTCGTGGTTAATATAATTCACAGTCCCTTTGTAGACGATTTAATTAGAATGTTATCTTTTACGTGGAAGAACACTATAATCTTTTAGAATTTATGAGACTAAGTTTTGTTGGGAATTAATTACATGAGATTGTAGAGGCAGTTTATTCCTTTATCAACATCAATGGGCTCACTTCTTATTCCTTTATTAATTAGAAAATTTTGATTTATTGTTGTTAGATTGACTTGAGCTATCACTGAATTGTTCTCACAGTTTTTTTCACATTGATAGAGTTGTAAAGTGTTGTATGAATATTAGTTGAATGAGATAAATGTTAAAGAGTAGCATTGATACTCTGGTATTTAATAAGAGTACAAGACTGTCTTACTTTTTCTTGTCACTCACAGCTTTGTCATAGTTTCATTTGTAATCCAGGAACAACTAGTCATAGTTCCATTTGTAATTTGATAGACATTGAAGTGTTGTGGCTCCATATCTGGAAAAGAGAGAGTACAAATTATTTCCACAACTTGGCATTGACCTTGACATGACAAACAAGGAACCTAAGGAAATGGATAGAGTTGTTGAACTCTGTCCATTTGGACAGTAATTCAAAACCTTTAATTTCACGTCTTTCCTGAGTCACAACTTTGGCTGTACTGTAATAACTATATAGTTTTGTCCATAAGATCTACTACTTTCTTTAGTCCATACAACTACTAGCCAAAGTATAAGTCCCATGGCACTTTATGACTATCTTAGTCCATGATGCATTGCATTAAGTTCCATTACCATTTCATGCTTTTTCGAAACATAGAGAGAAAAGGTTCGATAGAGAAAGGCAAGTTTAAAGAAAGAATTGCTTTATCTTCTTATGGGGATGGAGACCAAAACAACAAGAAGTGTAATGTAAAACCATAGGGATAGGCTAGACTAATGGGGGGGGAATCCATAGGCCTATGTAGTCAATCCCTAGTCGCTCGCCTTAGTCCAAGTTGAAATCTATATGTCCTTTCCATCTAATGTGATAAATCCATGAAATCACAATAGCTTATTGATAGCAGTCAGTATTGAAACTAAACATGAATGCAGAAGAAGAGATAGAAGCTCTATCTATATTTAATAGTGATGCTCTCTTTAACAACTCTATAACGACTAGGTAGCTAATAGCCAGTAGTAGTGTCTGTCTGTAGAGTAGGTAAGTAATTGCACCTGCCTTAGACTACTTTTTTATACTTAGCAAAATGTAGTTCATGCAGATTTCATCAACTCTTTCCCTGATAACTTTACTTAGCAAAACGTATTTTAGTATGTTTTATATAAATCATAAACAAAAAAATATTATTACACATAAAACATCAAATTTTCTGTTTACCGATCTATTTGATCTTATGTGTTTTTAATTTAAATCATAAAAGAAACATATAACTTCTATAATGCTTATTAGTTACCAGTTTATATTTACTATTATATCAGGATATTGTGCATTTTTTTAAACTTTAATCTTAGTTCATAAGTATTATAAGGAATATATTCATTCATCAACTCTGTCCATGGACAGAGTTCATGAATGAATACTCTATCCATGGGCAGAGTTGATGAACTCTATCCACATGGAGTGATGAACATAACTCTGTCTGAACTCTATCCACATGGACAGAGTTGAGGAAATCTATCCATGCAGAGTTCATCAACTCTGTCTATACAGAGTTTATCAACTCTGACGCTGATCAATTTACTTAGCGTAAGGGTTTTTTTGATGATTTTATGGAATAATGAAAATTTTTGTAGTTGACATAAAGAAATTTAGCTTTAATTTCATATTTGATGATATTGTTTCCATTAATTTTAAAAATCTAAAATACATAAAAAAACACAGATATTGCTACGTTAATTTCTCATACATCCAACAATAGTGTCGCTATTTTCATTTTAAGAACTATTAGATAATATTAGGGACATCTAGGTCTTTATTAAAAACATAGTTTTAAATATCTAAAACACATAAAAAACACGTAGATTGCTACATTAATTTCTCATACATCCAACAATAGTGTAGCTATTTTCATTTTAAAAACTATTAAATAATATGAGGGACATCTAGGTAATAAAAGCTTAGTTTTTATAGTAGCTAGTTCTCTGAAGTCGAGGAATTAACATGCAGAATTTGAATATGTTATGAGTTGATATATTAGATAAATTAAGGACATATAAGTCTTTATTAAAAACTTAGATTTTTAGTGGCTAGGTCTTTGAAGATGAGGAATTAACATATAGAATTTGAATATGATATGAGTTGATTTGTGTAATCTTATAGATATCATATCAAATGGAAACAGATAATATATTAGCTTTAATCATTTAAAGAACTATTAGATAATATTACGGATATCTAGGTCCTTATTGAAATCTTAGTTTTTATAGAAGCTAGGTCTTTAAAGTTGATTAATTAACATGTAGAAATTGATATGTTTGTAAACTTGTAGATATCATATCCAATGAAAGAGAGCAGCCTTTGAGACAGAAGCGTAGGAGGTCATCACATTCTTCAGGAGCTGGTGTCCGAAATGAAAATCGAAGATTATCAACTTCACCTTGGGATTCTAGCTTATTTTATAGTTCACATTCATCTGATCATCGATGTGGCGATAGTGGTAGAGGTGATTCCCCCTTACCATCTATGGGTGAACGTAGATCTCGACCTTCTGTACGGGAGACAAGCGTGGAAGCAGAGCAAGGTTCGCAAGAGGCTCGTCATCCTACATAGGGTGGAAAAGGTCAAGCAAGGACACAATATGTCCAACTAGCTGAGGGTTGTACACCCATTACGACCTATCCATCAGATTTACCGGAGGAGATTCCATGGGAAAGTGGTCTTCAACAAACGACCCTTGAAAGTTGTAGGGCTCATCTCGCTCTAGAGAACAAACAAAGTATAGAGATGGTTTTGAAATGATTACAAACATTCATTGAGGTATAAGAGGATCTTGGACCAACAACAGATGGTTTTGTTTCCTTGATGCAAAGAAGAAAGGCACAAGTGATGGGTCCAAACAAGTGGGCTATTGTGAAGGAGAGACTGACTAGAGAACAGGACAACTCAATGTTCAACTTCAAAGAGGGTCTAAAGAAGAAAGCATTGAAAGTGCAATATTTTAAGCACCCTGAACTTGCACATTTTTTATATGATCGGTTCCTTGCAGCCTATGGTCGGTTTCCATGGAACGATGAGGTTCCTAATTATTTTGCTAGGTTCTTTTATGCTATTTTTCTAGGAATGAAACACGACTATACTGATATTCATTCCAAGTTTTATGGAGTTGGAAAGGGGAAGATATGCAATCGAAAAGGTGCCCTTAGAGATCCTAGTACTCTTTGAACTCCACCTCTGATATCTCGTCCAGCTAGGCTTGTGACTTACAAATCGGAGATGGAGCCCACATCACAAGTTGGGACAACTGCAAGGCATAATGTTGCCGAAGGTTTGACTTCGACATTTGTAGGAGTTGAAGTTGGATTGAGTCAAGAGAGGGCTCGAGCCACTATTCGGCAAGATTTTTTTTACAAAACAAGTGATGAGTTATATTGTATGGGCATTGAATATCTAAAGGCCTATGCCAAGTTTTTTCGTAATATAGCTTCAGATAGAATATCTAATGACACATCAAGTATAAGAGAGGTTTATGTACTTTCAATCTATTAATTTTATTTATTTATTTTGAATTAAACTTTTTGTTACATTATATCTATGTATGATAAATTGTTTTTTGATGTATAGTAATAAATATGTTTCGTAATAAATTGTTTTCAGTTTTCTCGATTGTTAAATGAACATAATTTTAGAGTCTCCACTAGTCAAAATGCTGGAAATGTAGAAGAGCATTTTGGAGAGGTATATTTAAAATTTAGACATTTATATTTATGTTTGAAAGATATTTTTTGTTTGTTTTTAAATCTAACTATGTATCTTATTGTTAATTTGACTTATCTATGCAGGTTTCATTAGATTCGAACTTTTTAGATGATTTCCATCTATTGTGAACTAATGTTTTATTTTTTTTGTTTCGGTTTTAAGTTAATTGCTAAGCTTAATATATTTTGCTTTTACTATGATTTATTTATTAACAAAATTTAAATTTTAAGGGAAGAGAAGATATTGAAATTGGAGGTGAAGATATAAGTTTTTTGATGGATGTGGATATTGGCACCGAGGTAATTTTGTTCATAATTGAATTGTTCTCTGATATATATGTTTAAATAGTTTAAATAATGTTTGACATTTGTAAAGTGCTTTTATATATGTTGAAGCTTGGGTCTCTTCGATCTTTTCGAGGAAAATGAAAGACTCCATTGGACGATAGTGTTGGAATTGTAAGTTTAATATTTTATTTTTTTGAATTTAGTTTAAAATAGTGTAAATAATTTGTAAGATTTATAAATTGTTTTTATATATGTTGTAGCTTGGGTCTACTCCATCTTTTAGAGGCAAAGAGAAGACTCCGTTGAATGATAGAGAATTAGAGGTAATTTTGTTAATAATTGAATTGTTCTTCAATATATTAGTTTAGCATTTTAAAGTTTTGATTTTGGTTTAAAGTTCTTTAAATAATTTATGATATTCATAATCTGTTTTTATACATGTTGCAGTTTGTTATGAGTCTAAGGGAAGACCCTTGTCGAGGATAGTGGTGGACTTCCATTTAGAGAATTATTTATATTGTTTTTTTATGTAGATATATATATTGTAGTTGATTTGGATATCGAGGAGCTTAATTTTAGGATTATATACATGTACATTGAACTCACATGTACATAATTTTTGGATTATATATATGTACATTGAACTCACATGTACATGATTGTTTTTTTGGATTATATACACGTACAATGAACTCACATGTTCATGATTGTTTTCTTGGATTATATTTTATTTTATTTTTATTTTTATTTCTTTTTTACTAGGGGAATCGGTAACTCGGTGGTTCTGGTACTCGCGTGACATGGGGTGCATTCCTGTCAGCTGCCACTATACCCCCAGGTGTGTCCACACATCCTGCAAGCATGGGACATAGATAAGTCAAGGTGAGATTTGAACTTGAGACCTCCTTTACAACATTCCTTCATTTACACGGCACTTGCGAGTCAGTCTACACCCCTGCAGGCGGTTCTTTTGGATTATATAAATGTGCATTGACCTTAGATATTGTTTTTTGGATTATATACATATATATGTAAAGATTAGGAATGTTAGGAAGTTTGGATAGGTGCATATATATGAATATACATGTAAATTATTAAATTTATGTATGTTACGGTTGTTGAGAAGTTGAGAGTGATAGAAATGTTATGAAGTTTTGATAGGTGCAATCTAATGTTAAGAATGAATATATGGGGAATGTTTATGTCAAGAATGAATATATGTGAATGTATGAATAAATGTAAGAATGAATATATGGGGAATGTTAATGTTAAGAATGAATATATTAGGAATGCTAATGTTCGGAGTGAATGTGGGAATGGGAGAATGTTAGGAGTGAATGTTTTGATAGGTGCAATGTTAGGAGTGAATATGGGAATGGGGGAATGTTAGGAGTAAATGTTTTTATAGGTGCAATGTTAAGAATGAATGTGGAAATAGGGGAATGTTAGGAGTGAATGATTTGATAGGTGCAATCTAATGTTAAGAATGAGTATATGGGAAATGAATATGGAAATGTTAATGTTAGGAATGTTAGGAAGTTTTGATAGGTGCAAATATATGAATGTTTGGAATGAATGTTAGGTGAAAATATATGAATAAATGTTAAGAAAGGTCAGGAATGTTAGGAAGTTTTGATAGGTGCAAATATATGAATGTATGAATAAATGTAAGAATGAATATATGGGGAATGTTAATGTTAGGAGTGAATGTGTGAATGGGGGAATGTTAGAAAAGAATGTTTTGTTAGGTGCAATGTTAGGAGTGAATGTGGGAATGGGGGAATGTTAGGAGTGAATGTTTTGATAGGTGCAAATATATGAATAAATGTTAGGAAGTTTTAATAGGTGCAAATATATGAATGAATGTTAGAAAATGTTTTGGAATGTTAGGAAGTTTTGATAAGTGTAAATATATGAATGCTAGGAAAGGTTAGGAATGTTAGGAAGTTTTTATAGGTGCAAAATATATGAAAGTATGTATTATTAAGTTTATGTATGATTGTAGATGTAAAATATTTTTAGTGTTGAGAAGTTGAGAATGTTAGGAAGTTTTGATAGAAATATTTTTTATCACTAAGGTAAAATTAGAAACTTGATTCTGAATTTTAATATTTTTTATTACTAAGGTAACATTAGTAATTTAATTATTATATTTATTTTATGTTTGTTACAAGAAAATAAAAGGAGCACTACAAAGTTGCAATAGTGAGGAAACTACAAATAACATTTCTATAACCCCCTAGGATTTAAAGAAAGGTGATGAAATGAATACGGAAAAACAAAAGGAAATACTTGTAGAGTTATAGGGAGAATTCAAAATGTTAAGGCCCCCCATGTTTAATGGAGAATTTGAGGAAGCAATAGAATCTTGGTTGTTAAATCTGCTCTGTGGTGGAAGGAGGCTGAAAGTGTCAGTAACATAAGTAGTAAAGAGTTGAGTTAGAAATTAAAAAAAAAAAATGAAAAAATGTATATGTCAGAATGATATTATGATGAGAAAGCCCAATAATTCAATGATTTGAGACTAGGATTGTTAACCATGGAAGAATTTGTAATCGAGTTTGTAAATTTACAATGTTATGTACCATACATAAGAGTTGAAAAAGCTAAGGTATACAGTTTTATCAGTTGTTTACCCCTAGTGTATAAGGAAAAGATTGTGTTTGAAATTCCTAAACAATGGATGAAGCAATTAGAAAGGCCTAGTTGTGCTACCATTTGTTTAAACAAAGATCCAAATTGAGTAAAAGTTGGAAAAATAAAAAAAAATGAAAATATCGATCAACGTAGGAAAGGATTTAAACCCTCACCTTTTGGAAAAGTAACAAGAGGTGATACTGATAACAATTACAATAGGTGAGGTTCAACCAATAGCAATGGGGTAAAGAGTATCAAAACTTCCAGTGGAGGATGGAATAGTAACCCGTAAGCATGTTACACGAAGCTTCTACTATGAATGACATAGCCAGGAATATCGGCAGGCGGACCATCAATCCACCATGTTGGAAGTAGAAGGTGAAGTTTTGAACATACATGTTTCTATACTTATCGATTTAGTATCTAGTTTAAGTTACATTGCACTAATAGTAGTTGAAAAGTGTAAACTTAGTAAGGAAAAAAATGCATGGTTGGTATAGCTGGAAACAAAGGTAAAAAGGAAAGTTACGGAGATAGTAAAATATTTGTTATTAGGTTTTAATGACTTGGATACCTCAGTTAAGTTAAATATACTTACTCTAGGATCCTATGACATTTTTATAGGTATGGATTGGCTTGAATCTCATAAAGCTATTATCGACTATTTGCATAAAATTTTTAGTAGTGTGGATGAGGAGAATAAGTATCATACAATGAAAAAAATTTATAGACCTTTATCTACACGACAAATTTCAGCATTACAACTTAAAAAGTGTATTAGGAAAGGGTGTCAACTTTATGGTATCAAAATTAAAGAATTTGAGCTCGAAAAATAAAAAATGGAATTGGAACAATTTCATATTTTAAAGAAATTTGAAGTTGTATTTTGTGATAACATATCAGTATTACCACCTAAACGATATTTATATTTTACCATAGATCTAATGTCGTTTTCAACACTAGTATCATGAGCTCCATATCATATGAGTATCCCAGAATTAACGAAATGAAGAATACAATTACAAGAGTTACTAGACAAAGGATATATTCAGCGTAGTGTATCTCCTTGAAGAGAACCTGTTTTGTTTGTGGGTGTGCTAGTAATATGATAAATTGTAATGTATTATTATTGTTTACTATCGAGATTGATTCTATGGAAATCATTCAAAATTTGAAATAATCTATTATAAAAAAAGGAGAGAACATAAAAAATAGCTCGTAGCAATGCATGGATAACTTATAGTTGATGAATAGATAACCAACCATTGATGGCAGATAATTAGAAGAACATGAGCTAAAAAAATTTCCAGCCGACGAATTTTTTTTGCATTTGCGTTATAAATAATAGTTTCGTAATGGAAAAACATTGTTCGGCCGAATAATTGTTCGACTGAATAACCTCTGAGACTTGAAACCTACACAATTTTCAGGTTTCTCCATTTTTGGAAGGTAAAATGGATGCCTTACACTACAAATCAAGTGTCCAACTTGATACCATTAGTTTCGACATTTAATCTACTTTCCGTAGGTATAGATCTTGTTGTGTATGAGTGAGATTCAATATTTTTAATTTTTTTTGTTTCTTAACATGTGTCGAGTTTCGTTTCATCTCTTTCAACATGCGGTGAAATGAAAAATATATAACTTTAAAAATACACCACCTAAAAAGTTGAAACAAATATGGTGTTGTTAATTGGAGTGTCTACTTCAAAAGGGTATCGTAGATTTTTAAATTTTATAGTCAATTAAGAGAAAAGTGGCGCAACCAAACACATGTTGAAAATCAACAAGGTTTCCCCATTGATTGAATTCAAAAAAATATTATAATTAGTATATAGATCTATTAGTTACAAACTTATAGTCATCGCAATAGTATATTGTGTGTAGATTGTCATAACATATTTCTTTTTTGTAAAACACAAGTTTAACAATAATTTTAGGGGTGAAACCAAACATCTCTATTTTTTAGTCCTTTCATTTTATAAGGACACACTGTCAAACATTTTCTGAAATGACATATCAAATCTCAATAAAAAAAAATTCAAAAAAATATGAATAGAAAGCTAACATAATTCTCTAAAAGTTTTGTTTTTACTTAAAAGTGGAATTCTATATGAAATTATCACTTTCGTTTGCCCAAAGTTGAAAAACATGAAAAAATCAAATTTATTTTCTCATAAGACCCCCCCCAAAATAGACACCCATCTTCATGGATTCACCCAATATAGATCCAACAACTGAGAAGCTAACCCACATACATCTTGGGTTCCTTCTTTTATAGACTCATTACATACTCGTTTTATGTCATTTTCTCAGTTGACTTCCTATATCTATCCAATAAGTTGTCTTTCATATTCTAGTAACACTTAATGGGAGGCACTAACGACCTAAATTACAAAGATACATTCATACACGTGGTTTCCATTGGCTCTAGCCAAACTCATACACACGATCTTTATGGTCAGTCACTTTCTAACCATTATGCCTTACTGTCATTTTCCACCTGTTCTTCCACTTGCATGCCATTGTATGCCTTCTAATATCGTTATTCTATCACATCTTCCCTTGTCACATTCCTTCCATTTGTCGTGGATTCCTCTTCTAGTGTAATTTCCTCTTCTATCGCACCTCTTCCTTCTTCTTCCTTCCTTTCACAGCATTTGTCACAACTTATTTCTATTCTTACTTTTTTGTCGCTAATTCTGTCCCAACTCCTCCTTCTTCTTCTTTAGCTCTTCTCCATACTTAGGAAGACTTCTAAGTGAATTATTCTTTCATTTTCCTAGGACCAATAGGTCCCCAACACTCACCTTTGGCTCGTCCTAAGCCACTCAAACCTATTCCTCCCTATTTTTCCTTACGCTGATTTTACTTTGGAAATCTTCCACAATTTTCACCACTCGCTCCGGTTCTACGTGCACTTCTTCCTCCGTCTTCTGCAATTGTTCCACAAGGTCGAAACTAACATGTTCTATCATTATCTTTTCTACTAATGCGGAAATGTATAGCACTTTTTGATGTACCTTGTTTCGTGTATGGTATTTCTAGCTTCTGCCACTACTGTTGTTCTCTCTAGCTTCGACTACTATTGTTCTTTCTAAATTTTTCTACTACTGTTTTTCTTTCTTATATCGGATAAAGTTGTTGTTTTAGAGCAGTAGTACGGACGAGATGGAAAAATTATCATCACCACCAATTTTATTTGTTTACATTTCTAGCTTGAATTGCCAACTCATCCTAGGTTTTTCCTTCCCTTCTTCAAAATCTTCCTCTTCATCAGCCCTAAGTGAGTATGCAACATTGGTATAAACCTTAGAGTTCATGACACTTGGTAAGGCCACTCATTATCTAGATATTTGTTTTCCCTACTGCTGTTAAATCCCGCCATCTTATCGACATCTTACCCTTCCTTATTGGGATCTACCAGTTAATATTTTTCTTGAAAACTCCATCATCCCATATGTTTTCATTGTTTTGCAAAGATTATGGTGATCACGGTGGCCTCTGTTTTTGTTTTCCGTTGTTATAGAGAAAAATTCCTATGGCTTGGGGTGTACCACAACAGATAGAGAAACCGTAGAAATCAATCCCTTCCCAATATGCAAGAGAAATACAACATCTAACACTAAAGGATCTTGAAACATACCTTATTCGGGATGGTTGAAGTAGATCCCCTTTGAGATTTTTCCAATCCTGCTTGCTTTAGCAATTCACTTTCAACAACAATAAACAAGGAAAGCATGCTATATAATATAGTTTTAGGCCTACTCTAGCATTCATAATAAATAATGCATAAGCAATTAAACGCATCCATGGATTCAATATTCATTTAAATGCACATCATTAGATAGGAAAAGATATTTCTATTAATAAAATCAAAGATTACATAAGTGACAACCTCTGTCGGCACGTCTACGAACTGAAGAAACTGAGTCCTCCACCTGGGCCTCCAGCACCTCAATCCTCCATCTCTCGATAGCAAGCTCACAAAAAAAGGAGATTGGGAAGAATACAAAGTGCTGCAAGGGACAAAGGGATGTAGACTCAAGTACAATCAAGCTACGACAATAATGGTCTATAGTTTTCTTGCTCTTCAATTCCTCTTCTTTAATGTGATTCATTATATAGTGCTTCAATGGGGTAATGGAAGGTCAAATCCGAGCAATCTCAAGGCATATGGAATGCCAAGAAACAAGTGATTCGGATTCACATCAAGGAAAAATCCAAAAATATTTGGCCTTTTGCACACATCTCGATGTACGTGGGTTGAAGGGTAATATCCGCGTATATATGCGAGAAAGGGATTAAAAGTTGCATACAACAAATAATCGGTGTTTTTAGGGATGATCTTGGAAACATCAAAGGTACAAAAATAGTCCATGGGGTCTAGCAGAGGGATAGGGAAGGCCATAAAAGTGTGATCAACCATGTGTGGTAAAATCAACTATAACAGATGCCCCCTAATGTGTGAGGTCAGAGGGGTAACATGATGGCTGAAATGCATTATAAATCCATCCTAGAAGTGGAGTGATGAAGAACCAAGTGGAAGAACCAGCCATCCAATAGTATAGTACAATAATCAAACTCTGCATATGATTGAAAATACATATAGCAGTCCTGGATACATAAGAGTACAATGGCCATGAATAGGCATGATATACAAAATATGACATGTGTGGTCATCGCCACATACAATATATAATAGATCAGAATCTCCATAATGAAGATATACAAAGGATCAAGATCTCCATAAAAGATGAAGATATACAATGGATCAAGATCTCCATAATGGCTGAAGATATCTGACATATACTGGAATCAAGTCCTGAGAGTTGAAATCTCATGAACATAGGCACAATCAAGGAGGTAGCATATGTGAAATGCCACCAATCTGGAAAGTCTTCTACATACACTGCTACACGTACATGTCCTACTATGTGAATAGAGGTATCGAGGTCAAACATAGTGGTCCATCATCTAATTACTGGTCATTGATGTATATCGTTAACAAACATGAGATCACCTATCGATAATGAAAATGGGAATCAAGGTACTAGAGTGCAATCTAACAAGTACAAATAAATGTGTTGAGGTTGAACACTTGGAAGAATCCATCAATAATGGGACATTGATGTATTCCCAAAACTGTCGATGGCGAGAGAACCTACCATTGATGACTGTAAGTCTCAAGGCACTCAAATGAATCTACACTCCTATCCCAAAATAAATGATCTAAAGTCGATGGGATGGAATCCGCTGGAAGGAGGGAATTAAGGCATCCCCCATTAATCAACATGAGGTACTCAGCAACTCGAGAATCGTCGACATGCAAAGTCAAGACAACTAAGGAATGTTCGAATTAGGCTTCAACTTCCTTCGAACAAGAGAATAAAGGTGAATAGCGACTGAAAGGAGGAAGCATCGAATCGATATACAAAACTGTGACATCTTTGCAACACAAGAGGCATCAACAGAGGCTCCATAGGGACTGGAAGATTAACTAGTCGCTGGAGATAAACTCGAAACAATGAGTACAACTCCTAAATTCAAACTACTAACCCAACCAACGAACGTAATATACAGGTCTCTATTCGAAGGCGACACAACTCGACTGCTGCCAAAGATAACATCTTTTCCTGTATAGATTTTTGGTTTTTTGATTTTTTTTGGGACTTTTTCAGATATTTTGAAAATATTGAAAAAGAATAAAAGTGCTTTATAGTTACAAATATAGGAGGAGACGTGCGTCAAGGGGCAAACAAACTAGTTCCAAGTTGAGGAACATACCTATGCTCAATGCAAGGAAACATGTGCAGGATAACGAGACTTGGGGGAAAGTCCCCTCACGGTAAAAAAAATGGGGAATCAAGCTGCAAAGGATATAAAAAGGCTTTGCTTGGCAAGACATGAGACAAGCTCAGGCTATATGGATGATAATCAAAGTCAGGGAATTCGACATAAGGCTCAATAAGGTAAGCAAAACTCATGATAATGCAATTACAACTTGACATAAATAAGGGAGTCCCGAGGGAATAGCTAGCATAAATTTCAAGAGGAGTATGAAGCTCTTGCTCAAGGACATGGCAGGACTAAAGGGACTACTGAAACTAACAGAGGACTCACAGCATGGGTACCAAATGCAAAAGAGAGGTAACTAGGATAGCCATGTATAGGAAAGCTCTACCATTCACACAGTATCACTTCCAAAAACAACATGAAGGTTTTGTGATACCATGGAATGGGTTCACACCTAAGGTTAATATGGAACAATCATAAGGAAACACATAAGTGCAAGCGGATGTGATATCCTAACCTATATGCTAGTTCAAACATAATACCTATGATAGGCACAAATGGGATGAAACCTCGAAGAGAGTGTACAAAAACTGGAGCCTACATGACAAGAATATTAGTCCAAAACAACCCAAAATAGTCAATAAAGAATCCAAACTATAAGATATAGGGAGGAATGATCATGACAACACATTCAAAGGAAACAATGTGGTGAACAATGGGACATAAGAAGGAAAGTAAGGTGAATACCTAATGCTCACGCATCCACTACCACCCCCGTGAGGGTGACCACCAGAGTAAAGACCGAGAAAAGGGAGTTAACATCCTCCACAAATGAAGTCGAGGGTGGAATGTGACCACTCCCAAATCTATGAGCACAGTAAGGGGCTATGATGCCCCCAAGTCTGACACCAGGGTCCATACTAGGACCAAGGATGGGTGATAGGATACCAGGTATGCCAAAAATAAAAGGACCCAAACTCAAGAGAGCATAAATATACTCAAGTAATCATGATCCCAAAGGATAACTAGCGCACAAAGAGCACACTTCTAAGAAAATATATAGCCAAAATACAAACAAACCAAGGGGAGGATATGTGAGCTCCTGAATGCAGTATGTACGTCTCGCCTAGGAGAGGCTCGAAATTCCCATACACTACAAGTGGAGGTACGTAACCAATTATAGTGGCCCTCAGCTTCAACACATAAAGCGACTATGATGTCTGACCTCTACTTGGCCAGGACACCTGCATAATAACCTGTGCAAGTACCCCCTCGATAACCTAGGTAAGGAACTTTGGTCACCTCAATATAACCAATGCTTAGGCGGACAGTCGCAGGAAGGATTGACCATATGGGCAGGGTAGAAAAGCCCAAAACTCTCAGAAGAGCCCTCAGATATGAGTAAAATCCTAGAAATATCTCCAGTGCTCACAGAAAGTGACCAGGGGTCATCCCAATCACAATCGTGGGCACTGCCTCGTGCTTAAATATCGTGTAAGAGGAGCTTCCTTAGAAACACTAATTATATCAAGGATTTCACTCTCTCACCTTGACGGACACCTAATTGTTTTATTTAGTGGTCTTGGAGAATTAACTTGCAATGAACTATTCCAAGACCCTAAAAACTAATATTGTTGATGCACCCTAGAAAAAAAAAGAGTGTAATACATTTTATTATACGTTGATTTTAATGGCTATGATTACTCAAAGGGAAATGGTCACACAAATAATGAAGTTATGACTCAGCAGTGAAGTAAATATGCACAACTAACAAGCAATGCCAAGTGCAATTGTGTAGAATGAAAAACAGGGTATGCCACTACATGAGATGCATGTAAAGTTATTCCTTCAAATGTATATGCAATCATTCCTATATGAAAACCTAAACACAACTCTCATCCAAGCAATCCAATGCAAGTACCTTCTCAAATCCATATCTAAGATGCAAGTAAGTATGTAACTATTTTGTATTTTCCACTATAAAAGAATGAAAAATGCAAATAGAAAGTCACTAAAGCTCTCAGTCTCTACAGCAAGTATAAAACACAAGCCCAGCAAGACACCCAAACAAAAAAGTAATGCACTAATGGCAAAACAAAAGGGACAAATGACTAAAACTAATTTCAAAGAAAAGTCAATGAAAAAGTGGTCTCTGTTCATAAAAGAAGCATCCAACAGACAACATTAGAACCTAGGAAGAACCAACCACTCTCACAACCCACCCAACAACTTCCCACAACATCAAACTCAAACAAAAGGGAGGACGTACGCGACTACTTAAAGAACAAATGCATATGTACGCAAATTTTGGCTAAAAATATGCATGTATACACGTATCTTGGCCAAAAACCTACATGTATACACAACTTTTGGCTTAAAATCCATGTATGTACGTGATTTTTAGCTAAAAACTGGGTATACAGAGAAGACAGTGGTAAAAAGAAGGCCAAGGGTCAAACTAATATAGGGGAGCGTCAATGGACAAACATACTACTAAATGCGACACAGGAATGGGGAGAAACATCATTAGAGGAAATTTCAACTCAAAATGGGCCTCCTAAAATGAATTAATAAAATAATAAAATAATATTTATTAATTTTGGAGGAAGAAAAGAAAAAGACTACTTTTTTGTTTATATTTTCAACATATCTCCCAGTGTTTTTCCTCAAATTTCGATCGGGAGAGCTCGTTGGATGCGGAATTAAATTCTGCATCCAACGATTACCCACTCGGCATACTTTTTATGGACCTCGCTACCCCAAAAACAAGAAATAACTGAAAAAATGGAATGATGATGTCAACAAGCTCTCCCGATCAAAATTTGAGTAAAAACATGGGGCGATATGTTGAAAATATAGAAAAAAAAGTAGTTTTTTTTATGATACCTATCCCCAAATTTATATTAAAAAAGTGTTTAAGACTATACAGTCTTTCAAATTTAAAGCAATTTCATTGGCTAACACATGATAACATGGAATTTGAATAAAAGTTAAAAGACCCATTTTGAGTTGAAATTTCCTCTAATGAGAGAAAGTCATTAATATCAAGCACATTGTGCCCCAAACCCCAAACAAAAGCAAGGAACGTCCCCAGTATGGTCGCCAATTCTGTTATGGAAAAAACTTCCTGTGGCTTGGGGTGTACCACAATAGACAGAGAAACCACAGAAATCAATCCCTTCCCAATATGCAAGAGAAATACAACATCTAACACTAAAGGTTCTGGAAACATACCTTATTCTAGACGGTTGAAATAGATCCCCATTGAGCTTTTTCCAATTCCGCTTGCTTTAGCAATTCACTCTCAACAACAGTAAACAAGACAAGCATGCTATATAATATAGTGTTAGGACTACTCTAGCATATATAATCAATAATGCATAAGCAATTAAACGCATCCATGGATTCAATATTCATTTAAATGCACATCATTGGACAGGAAAATATATTTCTATTAATAAAATCAGAGATTATGTAAGTGACAATCTTTGTCGGCACGTCTGCGAACCAGAGAAACTGAGTCCTCCACCTGGGCCTCCAACACCTCAATCCTCCATCTCTCGATAGCAAGCTCACAAACAAAGGCAAGATTGAAAAGAACACAAAGTTCTCCCAGGGACAAAGAGATGTAGAATCAAGTATAAGCAAGCTACGACAACAATGGACTATAGTTTTCTTGCTCTTCAATTCCTCTTCTTTAATGTATCCAAAGGGTTCCTTATATAGTGATTCAATGGGGTAATGGAAGGTCAAATACGAGCAATCTCAAGGCATATGGAAGGCCAAGAGATAAGTGTCTTGGATCCACATCAAGGAAAACTCCAAAAATATTTGTCCTTTTGCACACATCTCGATTTACGCAGGTTTAAGGGTAATATCCGCGTATATACGTGAGAAAGGAATTAAAAATTGCATAAAACAAATAATGGGTGTTTATAGGGATGATCTTGGAAACATCAAATGTACAAAAATAGTCGATGGGGTCCAAAGAGTCTGCAGAGGGACAGCGAAGGCCATAAAAGTGTGATCAACCATGTCTGGTAAAATTAGTTGTAATAGCTGCTATTCGAACACTGGTTTAGAATGATGGGTTCTATCAATGGATACTATGCACTGTGGTGACTAGTTCCACATTTTTATCTAGTGACTTTGGTGGGATGTCCTTTGGACCTTGGCTTCTAGATGCTGCTTCTTCATTCTTTCTCAGCAATGTTGAGACAGTGTTGCTCTTGTGAGAAGCATAACACTTCCTCATTTGCAACCCTGGTAAGATGGTTTATATCGTTAGTGCAAGGTGGACTAGAATTATCTCATTTTCCAATTTCCTCCCTGCTTGCGATGGAACATATACGACACCATTTCCCTCAACCATAATAGGAATAACAACTTCAATCATGGAGCCCCAGAGCGCACTAGCACTAAATTTCGTAGTCACCATACTTCTCCAAGAAGCATTAGAGGAAATTTGGGGTCTAAAATGGGCCTTATAAGAAAATGTGCTAACAATAAATTTTGTGAGTTGGAATTCAAGAACCAATAGATTTTCAATAAAATGAGTCAACCATAATGGTTGAATTGACATATTTGTCATAAAAGAATACTTTTTTTGTTCATATTTTAGACATATCTCACCTTGTTTTTACTCAAATTTCAAGAGGGAGAGCTTGTTGGATGTGGAATTTAACTTTTCATCCAACGAGTACCCACACTGCATACTTTTGATGGACCCCGCTACCCCAAAAACAAGAAATACCTGAAAAAAAGTGATGATGATGTCATCATCACATTTTTTCAGGTATTTCTTCTTTTTGGGGTAGTGGGATCTGTCAAAAATATGTAGTGTGGGTACTTATTGGATGTGGAATTAAATTCCGCATCCAAAGAGCTCTCCTGCTTATAATTTGAGTAAACACATAGGGAGATATGTTGAAAATATGAACACAAAAAGTAGTTTTTTTCATTCTTCCTCCAAAATTAATAACTATTATTTTATTATTTTAACTGTTATTTTATTATTTTCCTTAGGAGCCCCATTTTAGACCTCAAATTTCCTCTAATGTTTACTTCATCTCTAGTTGTTCCAATCAACATCTCGTTGTGGCATTCTATGAGAGTTATTTTGCAAGCGAGGGATAGTAGAAGCCTTGTCGAGGAATTCAATCTATCAAATCTTCACACACCTCAATCATCGAGTAGGATAATGACAATGTGATCCATCACGTGGGTCACCTCTACGCGTTATTATGTTAATGATGCCAACTACGCCGCCCACTTTTGTTGTGACGTCATGATACTTATGAATTAGGTGACCATCGGATTCTCTTGGTATATGCATATTTAATGACTGAAAACCATCTTGTCAACAAGTTTCTTCATTATTATTCCAACTCCACATCATTTCCATCTCGTTAGGTTTCCCATTGCACTCCTTGCGACTTGGATTCTGCATTTTTTCATTTTTTTTCTCTCTTCTCTTTTTTTGGTATGTGAACTAGTTGCAGTTATCAAAATAAGGTTTTAGTCAGCTCCCATTGATGAGCCCTTTGACCTCTGTCCCATTCAATTTATCTAACTTCACTACTACTCCATCAGTGATTTCCTTAACAACAGACGATCTTAACCAATGTGTTTTCATCTTTTCCGAATGCTTGAAGAGTTTAATATCATACATAAGAACAAGGCCTCCGACTATGAAATGCTCGCTCTTAATGTGTCTATTGTGCCATGCCTTTTTCCTTTGCTTTTCTACATTCTGGTGAAATCCTGCAATAAAACATTCTTCCTCCAAGTGTATTAGTTGAAGTAATCCATCTTGCATAGCATCAACATATGTTATTTTAGTGATCACAACAACTCCTAAACTTAGTACAATGTATTCCATAGTTATGGCAGATTCTTGTCCATATGCCAACCAAAATGGTGTCTTCCCTATCAACTTCTTACATGTTTTGCGATATGCCCCTAGTACTGCAGAGATCTTCTAATCCTAGTCATCCTTTTGCGCATTGCATACCTTTGTTAATGCATGTTCCATAATCTTGTTAAACGATTCGACAATGTCAAATTTTGTTTGAGGATGATATGGAGTTGTTCTTCTATGATCTATATGAAATTCGTCATTCAGTTCTTCAATCAATTGATTAAGAAAATGTGTATCTTGATCCACTACTAGATTTTGATCCAAAATCCGACGGCGCATGGATTTTTTCTTTTAACCGTGCCAAAAATCAGAAAGATTAAATTTTTTTTTGAACTGGTGGGGATAAGTGTCGCTTAAGCGACGGCATTTCTCCTAAGTGTCGCTTAAGAGACGGCGCAAAAATATCTATCCTCCTGAGTGTCGCTTAAGCGACGGATATCTTCCTAAGTGTCGCTTAAGCGACGGCTATA